>JXSR01S073353.1:0-11338 GCA_000969725.1 Ophiothrix spiculata
CCAATTTGGCAATCAATACGATTCATCGTTTCTAAACAATAGTTTGGGAGATTAAAATAGCCAAAATGTGTTTCCTGTTGAAACCAAGTCTCTTGAACAGCTATGATAGAAAATTTATGGTTTAATACTTCTAGATATTCTTTTAGTTTATCAATATTTTTAGACATACTACGAATGTTAAGGTTAAGGATTGAAAATTCATTTCTTAGATGTATTTTAGAATTAAATTCCTGATTTGAAAAGTATTCACAAGTATTATCATATATAATTGCCTCATTATCATCATTTTGTCTTAATGGATCAAAATACAATTCACTAGGTTTATCATTTAGGTTTATTACCTTATTTAGATGTTCATTATTATTATCATTATAAGGGTTGTTCTGTCTATCCCATACCATAATTTTTAATCAGACCTGTAGCGTACTGTCATTCTGATTATTTTTTTCTGCTCCAAAAAATAAAATTCCATGACCTTTCCATTACTTTTGGACATTTTATCAAATTTCAAGACTTTTCCATGACCCACGGGAACCCTGTTAAACTTTATAAGGATACCTTTCTTTTGGTTATTGGATGGTCAGTTGCAAAGTTACATCCAAATTGGTATAAAAGGCATCGGGCTGATTTGGAAAACTATAGTTCTGAGAAAATCAAGTTTAAAGTTTTTTGTACTGAGTAAAACTTGAAAGGAGAGAGGATTTTTATTTTGGTTTTTAACACATTTTGCTTATGTTTTGGATGTTGGAATCTTTATAGGCCTGTTACTACTTCTACTACTATTACTACTACTATGATAGAATACACTTTAAAGGCAACGTTTCTGATGGATGAAATTAGAAATTCGATCTTGGACATAATTTTGATTATGCTCAGCTTCAATTACCTGTATCACATAATTTACTACGCCAACCTTAAAAGGGTACCGGTATTGGACAAGTTCAGCATCATCCCCAAACTTTTCCTCAAGAAATTTTGAGATTTTTGCATTATTTGAAGTATTAGTGGTAATAATGACAGCATGCAAAGTTTCATTGTCAAATTCAAACCCTTTTTTTATTTTTTATTTGATGGTCATATATAATTTACATCGAAAACTATCATCAAATCAAAGCTGCTTGCATGCATGTTACTTTTATTTATTCTGGAGGGGATATAGCAACGAGTACCAGTGTTATTTTCTGTAATAAGTATCAATACAACTCAATGGGACAAAAACAACACAGGGAACTGCAGGGAATCTCCGTTTTACAATTGCATGATTTCAGCGTGACGCACCCGTAAGCATGGTCGATAATTTTAAACATCGATATTGCCGATATTGGATTTCAAGGTTTATCAATATATCGTACTTGTCGATATTTTGAAAATAACATCGATAGATCAGGTGTATGATATTTCGACAGCTAATGATATCGTACCCGTCAATGTATTGAAAATAATATCGTTTAATCGGACGAATTATATCTACAAATCCAGCTATAACTATCGATAAATGCAAGTATTACTCACTCGTTGGCTCATTGTTAACTTAGCTTATGTTAATTATTTCACTCATATCATGAACAATTCCTTTAAATGGTTAAGCTGTCTAATTTGCAGTACGATATCAACTCTTATGAAGGTTAAAAGTTTGAGTCAATCCATTTATTAACAATAATAACGTATTCTTGAATCTTGAATGCGTGCGTGTAACGTATCGGCCTTCACGTATCAGGGAAATATGTTCAACTAGCAGCGATGTTTTATGCCTGTGCGTATTAATTATTGCAACTTCGATATATATTTCTTGGCACATAATTTGAGACATAAACACTAGTCAGTTAAAAAACTGTCATAAATTAATGATGATATCCTTTATGTTTATAAATATTATTCAGTTTTAATTTTATATCAGAGTTATAAAACGATCACATGTCGTGCCAACACTGTAATCGATGCACATGTAATGTTTTACAATGTAGAGGGACATTGTTTGCTCGCGCCGATTATGTAAACAACGCCGTCCCGGGGAAAATCACCTGAAAATGGACCGTGAAAAGTCGAATTTAACTGAAATCAACTATAACATTGTTGCGAATGAATGTTCTTATACGTGTTGGTAGAATTCATCAATATTGGTTTAAAACTGGTCAACAACACTTACTTTTTTAAGACGTATATTTCAGTGATACCAATCACCATCCTCAGCGGCGAGATTCAGAGGAGGATCAGTTGGAACTCAGAATTAGAACGCTGAGGACAGTGATTGGTATCACTGAAATATACGTCTTAAAAAAGTAAGTGTTGTTGACCAGTTTCAACCAATATTGATATAACATTGTTGCTTTTGCTTTATTTATATATTTTTATATCTTTTGTCCCTTTATTTTGACCTCAGTGGTTCCTTTTAAGATCAGTTGCAGAAATAGTATCAGCTTTCCTCTTAGTCTGCGCCCATCTCAGCTAAACAACAACTAAAAACGATCTTAGTAACAATGATACATTTAGAAGTTTAATATATTGTTTTAAGAAATAAAAACGTTTTATTAAAAAGAATATTAATGTTTATTGCTCTTATTTACTGTTTTCCATTTGGTAATAATTACTGCCTTACAAGATGTTTAACTTCAACGTAGTTGATTTTATTCAGCTTCCCGGCCACCTTTTGTCGTCCGGTACTATCCGTATGTAAACATGACGTAATCGCCAGGTCGAAGTTCAATTTCATTCATAAAATGGTCAGTCACGTGATGATACGATGACGCATGCAATTCACTATAAGAGTAAGCCATCGTGGTCTGAAAGCATGATTTCGGCAATATTTTTCATCATGATCTTAACACGGTATGTATTGTGTATGTGAGACCAAGAAATAAAATGCTTCCTTTTCATAAAAATGTTTAATTTACAATGCTATTTTGAACTGAGTGAAAGAAACGGTGATATTTACAAACAGGGGTATGAGGAATTTTGCAACCAAACTGTGCTACGTAATTACAACACGGAAGTTAGGGTCGCCACTCGCCAGTGTTCGTTACGCATTGTAATTTATTTGGTTGGCGAGATGAGAGAAAACATCGATATATATCGATAATTGATTGCCGATATATCGATATCGGAAAATGGTCAATATCGACCAAACTATTACGCACCCAATTATTTCGAATGCTCATAATTTCATGACTTGTACAATATTGCAGGAAATTCAATGATTTCAATATGCAATGCACTGCATGAGTCCAAGGAACTATGATATATGCAGAACACAGCAGACATGACAAACGTATACTATATTTCAGAGTTGTTTTTCATTTCAAATCGGGTAGTGTACGCCACTCTTAATGTGCGCGGCAACAGTGTGAGCGCAGATTGTGTTTTAAGTACTTCCCATAATTCAATTCAAAATTTGAAATCAGTAGCTCAAAATAACCCACAGTTAGAACCATTTCCCATTTAACATATAGTAAAATGCATTTTTTAAATCGGGTATGTACATTTATTATAAAAGCGACCAGAGAAGTAAAATTACCTTGAGAAAGGTCACACTCTTTGAATATGTAAACAATTTTTTGGTCGCTTAAAATTTTTACACCAATAATACAGTTTGATTTAAATTATGACATTTAACATCCTTTCCATACAAATACACAGCAGTAGTAATTTGACCCCGCTGAACATTCCATTAGTTCATTCATACTCACTGCGCCATCTGCTGGGGAAGCAGGTGGCGCAGCGGTACTTCCCTCGCCTTGCACCAATGAGCCCAGGATCGTGTCACGGGTTCGATCCCCGGTCCAGGCGCTGTATGTGCAATTGGTTGCCAGTCCAAACTTGCTTCCACAGGTTTTCCTCCGGTTGCTCCGGTTTTCCTCCTGTACTTAAACTGGCAAATAAATCTGACCATCTGACAGAGGACCCTCATGGAAAGCAGTGCTAGACACTGGTGAGGCTATCCTCTATAAATATGTCATATTTATTTATTTATTTACTGAGCTGTTACTATGTATTGTGGGAAGGTCTTAAATCATCCTCTGGCGTGAGCATAAACAATCAAAATCAATAACTGTAGGACACAGGAGATCAAAGGATGTCATGTGAACTCGAACTCTTATTTATAAATGCAAATGCCAATGGAGTATAGGTCTGAAGCTCAAACTAGGTCACACAGGCTGAGCCTATCACCCATCAAACATAAGTGTAATCAAAATTATGTTTCAGGCCAATTACTGCTGGCAGACGAGTATCAGTTAAGTTCTAAACTTTCTAAAGCATACATGTAGGTAAAAATTGTACAAATTACAGTGACACTCATCCTAAATCCACACAACTGTTGTACGGATTAGAACGACACATTTTTTTAACACTCGTTCTAATTCACACAATAGTTGTGAATTGTGATAATATACTCTGCCAAACTATAAACATGATAGACATTGTCAATGCTCTTGAAAAAGTGCAACGTATAGCAACCAAGTTAGTGCCTGATTTAAGTTATGAGCAAAGGATGTCCTTCTCTATAGGCAAAGCAATAATTTCTTGGACAATATAAACAAAAATCCATGGTAGCAGTTGCATTTACAAACAATAGGGCCCTGCACCCTGGATTTCTGTTTAAACTGTCCAATATATTACTGTTTGGCCTATAGGTCTTTACATCCTGGAGACAAGGAGACTGAGATATGATTTAATAGAGATCACGCATGGAATAGAACAGGTGAATATGAACACCTTTTTCAAGTTGGCAGAATCAAGTACCACTAGAGGAAGCAAGTTCAAGATTTTCAAGCCAGGATTTTTTAAGGGCCTCAGATGCAGGTCTAAGAGTTCTTCTTCTTTCGAAGCATTTTTGTCCACGTCCATTGCATTACATATTAAAGGCCAGAGCTAACAGCCATTATAAATCGTCAACGATACTGGTTCATCACTATAATGAAATTTTCCTCACAAAATACAGACTTGTATAGAGATCGAATTATAACTTACCACTATAGTCCTTGTCTCTAGGGGCAGGTTTCTTCTAACACAAATTTTTTTATAATTTTCCGTGAGAGGCTCCGACAGTGTTACTTTGATCGTGGGAGCCGCCATTAATTTGACACTGCGCCTGCGGCGTGACCTCAACTTGTGAATGCTCCAGAAATACACACTTCAAGACATTTCAATTTAGGGGTGATAGATTAACGTAATTTGTGTTTTAATGTATATTATTACGATGTATTACATAATCTACATGTATGTTACTCTTAATTAATATTAACATACAACTACAAATATTGATAGAATTGAATACAAATGATTAAATAATAAAGGCAAACGTGAGTTACGTTCTGAATCCCTGTCATAAGTAGACCTGTCCACTGACTGATTGACCTTATGAACTTTGATGAGACGACCTTATCAACGTTTACCAACTTTTTCTACCGTATCCACGCATCGAAAGTGTCTGTTAGAAATTGAGACCACAAGCAAGATTTGGTTGACAAAAGTAAACCTGAGGGGACCTCCTGTTGTGCTGCTATTGTCGACGATATAAAGGGTAAGTTATATTTAATATTTATATTAAAAAATGAGGCTCAAATGAGGTTCACCAGAAATTGGCCATTGCGCTGAACTGGGCAATGGGCGTTAGACCTAAGTATCACTAGACCCAGTGTTCGATTTACCACCTGTTCACCTGCACAAATGCAGGCAATTTTGAATTTGTGCATGTAACATTTTCGCCCTGTAACTTCTCTGTAAGTAAACTAGAAAATGTTGTAAAATCAATGTCCTTCAAACTGACACTATATCTTGCTTTTCATCTCTAAAAAAGAGTACATTTATTATGTTTTCCATCGCAAAATAAACATAAGTCCATCGAAAGATCGCACTGAACATCGTCAGGGTGCGAATTCGATGATTTTTTTTGCATAGCAACAACCGCTATACAAAATTTGCTTTGTATAGCAGGTCCAAAACTTTGTATAGCAGTTTTTTGCTATACAAAATGTGTTTTGTATAGCATTTTTTTGCTATTCAAAATTCTTTTGCATAGCGTTTTTTTTGCTTTTGATCGCTGGTCCAAGACGAATAATTTGACACCTCAACCTTTGAAATAGGAGTCAGGACAAAGTTGAAAATTTGACCTTTCTTTTGACCTTTGAACCCCAGCTTAAGGTCGGACGATGGGGTCACCATTGACACTTTTGATCGCTGGTCCATGACAAACAATTTGACACCTTAACCTTTGAAATCGGACAAAGGTGAAAAATATGCAACATTTTATGCATAAATTATGAAAATTAGGTACTTAATTAGCATATTTTGCGCTTAAATTGCAGCTTGCAAGAGCGCAGCTCTGTCCTCACCTACCCAATAAATTTGATGAATGTAGGGTGCACGGTTTGTAAAATATTCCATTTAAACTATTTTATGCATAAATTATGTAAATTAGGTACTTAATTAGCATATTTTGCGCCAAAATTGTTGCTGGATCCAGTTCGGCTACAGGTCTACCCAGTAACCAAATATCGTTAACGTAGGGCATGCGGTTTCCGAGATATGCTCCGGACGGTATATGAAGCAATATAGTATTTCAGAATTTGTTGCATTCTGTGCTATTTTTTTGGTGAGGGGGGAGTGGGTACAATCACCTCCAGAAAATAAATGAAGTAGGCCTACAAAGGAAAAATTAAAACCTGTCCCTTTCCATAAATGGTGTGTAAAGATTAATTAACCTTTGTGATCAAATATATCAAAATAAAAAGGTTTAGAAATGTTGATACCAAAGTACAATATTGCAGTATGGAAACATGGTTGCAGAATTTTGATCCTCTCACTACCTGACGATTTCATGAATATAATTTGCTAAAATGGCTTTTAGATTTCCCAATAAGTGTCCATAGTAAATATTTGTATCATTAGTGTTGCGGAAATAATTGTTTATACCAACAAATGTCCTCAAAATCGGGTTATTTTGGCATGGAAATTCTACTTCTAAGTCGATCAGAACGGAAGCCATTTTAATGCTATGCATAAAGCACAATCTTGTAAACAACCAAAATTATTTTCTGCACAAGGCAGTACTAGTAACTGAAAACGTGGCATTGAAGGGCTGATATTAATAAAAGATTAATCTTTTTGTTGAGCTGCTGCCTAGGTAAATTGTCACTCAATTTTGATCTTGAAACATTTGAAAATGAAATTCTTAATAGTAACTTACGATAGAAAGTTTGATCAGAAAAAAATAAATTGTCACTCAATTTTGATCCAGAAACATTTGAAAATGAAATTATTACGATTTATACTATTGAAAGTTTGACCAGAAAAAACATGCATCGCACGTCTTGCGATGTATATGAGGAAGTATGTCGCAATTAGTTAATATTGCATCGCATTTCGCGATGCGATACCGGCGAATTCGTACCCTGAACATCGTAGATATCTGGGAATCCCCAATTACCGGTAGCAGGTAGCATGTGCTAGTCTCCCTACAGACTGCTCTACCCAGCGAGCATAAGCGTATTTTACAGCGATGCTGTGCAAATGTCTAGAGATGAAACATGTCTAAACATTGAGGGGTACCACTAATGAGCAATTGCCTATAGCAATTGCTGATACCCTCAACACACAGCTGAGGTGAATACCTAGCGACGCCATTTTGTAAATTGCATAATGCTGAGTATGTTTTTATCATGGAAATAAACAAATATTATGAGTTCATTGTTGTAAAAAAATAATAACGATAATAAAAAACGTACAAATATTATAAAATTAGGACCTTCATTTCAAATAAATATGAATAAATTAATGAACATTATTTACTAGAAACACAACGGAATTCACAGTTCTAGTACTGGTGTGATTCACACGCATCATGTTGAGAAAGTTGATGTTAGCTGTCAAAATCAGCTGTTTATGAGTAAATAAAATGGCGCAGAAGACGCTCTTCTCATTCTGGAAAAAGGGGTATGGATATGTCAGTGAATAGCGTTGCAAGTGGGAGTAGTGGAGTAGCAAGGGAGACAGAACAATCGGAGGTTGGACATGAATTTGCCAGCGCTAGCAAAGCCGACGAAGTCGTGAGCATGGTTGAGAGTAACCAAGTAACATTTCTCTAACCAAAGTTGCACGGTTTATCGTAGCTGGTCCCCTAGCCTCCGCGCAGCGGAGGGCTAGGCAATTATGTACTGAGCTATCATCGGGCATTGGAGCAGAGCTCGAGATGCGCGGGTGTTGAAAAATATAGCGCGGAAGAAATTCAAAGTTCAGTCTTACAAAAGTCACTTACCTCTTTGAAATGGCCTTTTATGTGTTACATATTATAGCTTATAGATATGAAATCGATGATTTTTTGTAATGTTTGACTAAAAAGAATTTCCATGTGTTTATGTACTTCGTGATTTCTTGTAACCGTTAACTAACGTTTTTCATACGCATCACTTCCAGGTTTGTTAATTTAGTGTTGGGCGATATAACTAAAAATCGTTGCCCCGATAAATGGAATGTCGGTTCAAAAGATAAGTGTTTCTCCGCGCGGCGAACCTGAAAAATTGCGGGATTTCACGCATACCGCCCAACACTAAATTGGTTGATATCACGTGCGTGGACAGTGACATACGGCCATTTTTTGATGATGATTTTAGTGCCGAGTGATGGCGAGTATTTCTTCTGAAATATCTCGCTTCGTAATCAACTTTTAATCGTATTTGGGATGAAACATGAATCTAGAGATATCAAGGAACTATAAAATGCGGTACATTGTGGTAGGATCATAAAAGGTAAGATGAAATTTTGCAAAACTAAAGCAACTCTATTGTCCACTGTACTCGGATAGTACTCCCGGAGTTAAAAGGCTACTTCACGCTCAGTCTTTAAATTTACCTAAAAAATACGATAAAAAATTTGAAGTCTGTTGCTAACTCGGGCTAGGTTTATCGGAGAATGAGCCTAAAGCTGAATTCATACTCGTGACGCATTGCGTTTTGAAACGCACGGAGCATGTGTACATTGAATTTTCAGCTCAAAACTACAATGTACACATGCTCCGTGCGTTTCAAAACGCAATGCGTCACGAGTATGAATTCAGCTTTATACCCATAGATTAATAAAAGTCCAGATAGGCAACTGGTCTATTTGCACCCTAAAAATCCGGCTAAGTTAGGGGATTGCGCCACGCGGGTGTCATGCCTAGGCCGACGCTTCGTGAGTGCGTAGTGACTCCGCTGTGCGTTGTATCGCGCGCTACTATTTCTTGACTACAGCGCAATACGCATCTTACATTTTGCCGCCAAATTGTGCGTAAGCAAAGAACAACGCTTGACTAGCTCAATCCCCTAACTTAGCCGCATTCTCAGTCAAATTACCATTTAGTTGCCAGAGTACGTTTATACCACACACAGTGACAGATCGTTCGAGAACTGAAACTGAAATTCAGAGCAGAGACATTCGATAAACAGAGTTGATTGACATGATTAATAAAGCCTAAAAAACCAACAAACCTGATAAAATCGGTGTAATCTGTCCAAAACAACACTTGACATGCTTTTCATTCAAACAAATTTCCGTCCAAAGTACGCAGTGATCATGAGCTTATGAATTCATTCCCGTTTGCGGACTGACCTTTGAACTCCGAGCAACTGATCTCTACTGAATGGATCGACTTTGATTTCGAAAGTTCAAAACACTGTTCTGTATCTCTGGACAGCAGAAGGTCAATTTAAGTGTAGGCCACCGTGCCGCCATATTGTGTTTACAGAATCAAATTTTATCATTTATTTATTTTTTTTCTCCTTTTTTCCACACACTATTATTGATTGGAACTCTCTCCCGGAACACATTGTCAACATATACTCTACATCCCAATTCAAGGAGGCAGTAACATCTCACATTTGTCAAAGCAATAGGCCTAGGCCTAAACGGGACTAAATATCATACTTATCATATCATATCTTTATTTCCATAAAATACAACAACATATAACGTTAAAACACAACAGTTTTATGGAGGAAAGGACTGGAAGGCCAGTAAGACCTGATAATAGTCCTCCCCTAAAATACAAGTTCCAGACAAAGGTATAGAGAACAAACAAAACGATTTAATACATGTACCTGACAACACGCCCATCAAGTATCAAGTATCAACTTTATTTCCATTAAAAACACACAAGAGTACATCAAAACACATTAAATAAAAAACAAAACTAATGGAGGAGTAGGCGGGAAGGCCAGAAAGGCCCGTAAAAAGTCTACCCCTTTGAAACAGAAGTTGACTTCACATGAAAACGACTACTAACAAGACAGGACAAGGACGGGCTCAAAAATCGAGAAACAAGAAAAGAGAAAATGAAATAAATTCAGAAAATTTCTTACAATGTAATTCAAACAAGACAACACAAATGACAAGCTCAAAGTAAATAGGATTTATTTAATTGTTGGATCATCATTTTTGTTTAAGTTGGTTTCGAAATTGTTTTACACAAATAAACATTGCGCACGCCCAACCTTCACGTTTGGCTTCAAGAAAGGATCCGAGGCGTTGTGAATAACCATCAGATTCAGATTCAGATTCAATGTTAATTGTTGTACGACGGTATGACATTTGGGTTCTTGCCATGGTAGATGCATCATTTCTGAGATATCATTGTATTTTTGGCCCCAAAATTACAATTTTAGTACTAATTAAAATAATTGAAAAATGATATATTTTATTTAGGGCTAGCCTATTCAATGACTCTATATTATTCCCTAGACTCGGAACCCGTGACATTTTTAATGTCCCGGGTACAGCTATTTACAGATGCTTATAACTAAGTTATAAGGTGGCCTAGCACAGATAGAATTCCTCTATTTATTTTTCTTATTTTTTGATATACTAGTATGGTGTTTTCATATGTGACGATCACATTTCTGAAATAAAAAAGGGGGGTCACCGACTTAGTTTTTGAGAAAAATCCATTTAAAAAACACTATGTTTTACTAATTTTTATATTATGACTTTTATGGTAAAATCAAAATAAATCAGTCAAAAACACGTATAATTAAAAAACGGCTCTATTTTTTTCTCTTTTTCACACATGTTTTGGTCCTTATATAGTTCTTTAAAAATACGTAATAAAGAAATATGGTCACCGATTTACTTTTTGAGATATTAAGCAAAATAAAGCAAAAAAAATGCATTTTTTAAGCAATGAGTAACTTTTTTTCAAACTTTTTGAGATTTAGGTACCAAACTATTGCTCATATTTTTCTCATAACCCCTGTGAAATTTCTCAGGTCAGTTATGTTCCGTTTTGGAGATATATGTGAAAATGTGTCTAATTATGGTAACCATAATTCATCTTACACAGTAGCGAATGGGCAGCTACAAAACACAAAAT
>JXSR01S073353.1:60274-74138 GCA_000969725.1 Ophiothrix spiculata
TTAAAGCTTAAAATATAATCTTTCAGATGAGACCAAAAAAATCAATTTTCATTTTGGGACCCTTAAGGTACCTTTTGATATGACGGGTCACATATTCTATGGTCTAGGTTACGGTTGCTATAATTGTTGATGATAATGTCATTGATATGATTATCATTCTGGGTGTGACTACAGAAAGGGTGTTTCTAGCAATGTCGGAATTCAAAATATTTGCTGAAGACGATTAATTCTGCATCATTGTGTTGATTGTGGAATATAATAATGATTTTTGCGCAGTGCTAGAGTTCAAAGCGCTCTAGTCTTGATTGGAACCTATATCCACCAACCTTGATTTATTCTAGCTAAAGAAATTGTCATCATTTACAGTTTCATTCAGATGGACAAGCAGTTGTCTAATTCTTATCAACTCAATTGTTTTATTTTAAATATGTGATTTTAAAACCAAACTCTCTTTTACTCTTGCACATAAGTAGTTTAATACTTCTTAGATCTTTTTTTAAAGATAATAGACAGACATCAAGGTTTATCTTAAAAGAAGTCCATTGTAAAGTTTCTCTTAACAAAGATCTATAAAGATCTTGTTTCACTTGGTAGAATTTTATACTTTTAGAATGGTGTGTTTGTTTCCCTACTTGGATACAGTTTCAGTCTAAAATTCTGCAGTTTAAGAAGATACTCAAAGGCACAAAATTATCACATTTGGCAAAGTTGCTAAAGTAAAACCTTTATTTTACAAATTAATGACATTTTGATATGGAGGGGTTTTCTTATGGATTGTTTAATATTCCTACCCAAAAGAGTAAAAACGCAGTATGTGCATTGCAGATACATTGCAAGTTACTTCCTTTTCCCTTGGAGAAATCCTTCACAAATGAGCAGACGATCAATTCTCTTCCATAACTAAAGGCAGTATCTACTATAACAAACATTTGTAAATACAACTTTTTTGCATGGGAATGAATTGAAAAGAAATGTTATGTTTCATAGAAGTATCTGCTATGCTTTATGAATGCACATACTGCGTTTTTACCCTGTAGGGCAGACTCAAAGTGCAATATTGTAATTCTAGGATTTAAATTTCTCAATAGTCTAGACAGCTGTCTACAATCCATTTTATAGGCCATCATACAGAAAAGACACATTTTGCTAACCGCTTCAAGCATAATAAATGATCTGCTAAAAGTTCAAAAGTGATTGCAAAATGTTGGATATGATTAAAGGGGCAATACATGATCCACAACCAAGCTTTATCTCTGATCTGATCACCATATAGAGTATATAGCAGAGTAACATCTTATATTATGTTATTTTGTTGGCACATACATATTGTATTGTTATCCTTTAATTCCCTTTAAATTTCGTATTCCATGTGTTATTCGTGTGTTTACTGCACGGCAGTACCTAAATTGTTTTTTGTTTTATTACTGCTAAGTTGTCTCGCTCTAAATCCGGTCATGACTAGTCATGTGAACACAGCCTTAGCCAAACTGAGATTGTGACTGAAAGAAAAAGTTTTGCATCTCCTCAAACACTAATTTATTGGACAGTGTAAACAAAAATCCAGAGTTCAGGACCCAATTGTTTCTAAATGTAACCCATGCATGAATTTTTGTTTAAATTGTCCAATAAATATTTATTTTGCCCGATTTTCACGATGTCCTCGATTAAAGGTTGTTTAATGTAACTGGAGCCAGAAAACGTCACCAGTGACTGTATATTCCTGTTGTACTGTTCTGTACACCGGACACCAGTGACTGTATATTCCTGTTGTACCGTTCTGTACATCAGACTATAAATTGATGAAAATATTTTGTTTATATTTCTTGAAAGTAACTTGACCAATTTTGAATTGTATATGTAGTAAGCCAGCTTGTAACCAATTTGTTTAAAAAGACAGAAAATGCTTTGTACATTATAGATATAGGCCATACTGTTGAAACATGATTAGCTTTAGGCTTGTATGTATATCCACTGCCTTTTTTAGTATAAAATCATCTCCTCTTTAAAAAAATTTGCATGAGCAGTCGGTATATAATAATGTTGTATGCACATTACGTAGAAGACGATGTGTTGATTTTTAATTTTGATAGCAAGGTAAACTTATGTGTGATTTAATTCAACAACTCTCTAGAAAAGCATTCCCAGGAAGTGTCTATATAATACATTTTGTAATAAAATCTGAATGTGTTGATGATAAATTGACCTTGGGTATGAGGTTGTCTCAGGCATATGAACTCATCGTGTAATGAGGGCCTGTCATGCATTTGTCTGGGTGTATATAATAATATAGGGCAAAATAATAATTTATTGGACAATTTAAACAAACTCCAGGCCAAAAAAAATAATAATTGTTGTGTTGCCCTCAAGTGGGATTTC
The DNA here is from genome assembly GCA_000969725.1 of Ophiothrix spiculata. Taxonomy (NCBI): domain Eukaryota; kingdom Metazoa; phylum Echinodermata; class Ophiuroidea; order Amphilepidida; family Ophiotrichidae; genus Ophiothrix; species Ophiothrix spiculata. The sequence goes on from JXSR01S073353.1 coordinate 62,651, forward strand.
TGAAAAATTGAGTCAGTCGGTCGTGTTTTTTTTTGTTTTTTTTTTAATTTTTGGTTTTTTAAAGCACCCAAAGTGCCAAATGTAGGTGCATTTTCCACTATTTTCTCAAAAAACAGCAAAAATTGGGTGCTTTCCCGACCCTAATATTTTTGTTTTAAATTTTTGAATAGGGTCGGTCGCTGAGGGCAACATAACAATTTATTTTTTTTGGCCCCATGGTAGGGTCGCATTCACAAACAATGGGGCCCTGCACTCTGGATTTTTGTTTATTCTGTCCAATAAACGTTTGCTTGGGCTACGCACAATTTGTTACTGCACCCAATATATGCCAAATGTCATTTGGGGATGTTACAAAAAAAGGCTCATTTTAAATGTATCACTGAAGTGTGTAATTTGACTTGATATTAGAAGGCACTTGTATATTTATTGAAATGAGAGTGACACATCTCGATGGAAAAAGCGGTTAGCTTTTCATTTTTGTGGAAATTGAGGTGTCATAATTTGGAGTAGTCTAAAATGCCGATATATCATGATATCTGGTTTGTATTTTGTAAAGTTGCGGCACACTTTACTCACATATATTTGTTATGTCTTGGAAAGGCTAAATTCGTCCAATTCAATCAGTTGAGATGAAATATTCATTTCTCTAAAATTTACTTTGATTATAATTGTGCAATTGATGGTTGGGAAATTTTAGATTTTTTTTTTGATATTTTAATCAATTCTAGAATTTCCACTATTATTTTAAGTTGTAAATGAAATCACATAATTCAGTTTTATGGATTTTTAAAAATGAGGCTTCGTTCCATTATTGATTGCACTTGCTGTATTATTTTATTAAAAATGCATGATGACGTATCTTATTGTCAATGTAATGTATTTCAGATTTAATCTTAATTTAATTTTGTTAAAATATGTCCGAAAGATTTCCGAAACAAGGGTCTAGGGAACTGAAGATAGGCATATGTACTATAGGAGATGCTTGAAATGGAGGTCTAGAGATCGAAAGACAAGGCAAAAAATGGGAGTCTTGATGGCTGCACATACCCGTACCACCTTTCTATGTCAGTGCCCTCCCCGGGATGTATCCCAAAGGCCAAAGATCAAAATCTTACTTAGTATGTTTGTTTGTCTGCAATGCATAACAGGGATAATAAGATGATTTGCCAAAACAAATTAAGGCTGCCACTAATTTATAGGCCAAACAATAATTTATTGGACAATTTAAACAAAAATCCAGGGTAGGAGTTGTATTGGCAAACAATGGGCCCTGCACCATGAAGTTTTGTTTATAATTAAGGTCAGGGTAGGGACCGATGGAAAACAACATTATAGAAAGTCAATGTTAAAATCTTCTTATGGGTATGACAATAAACAATGATACATAGTGGGGTTGCTTTTATAATAAATGGGCCCTGCAATATGGATTATTGTTTACATTGTCCAATAAATTGTTTGGCAACCTTGGTCACTTGTATAGTATGGTTGGCTAATATGATTTATACAATGTATTATTATGGCACCATGTCCCATCTTTCAACCAAGTGTATGGTCTAAAATATTGTGTTAAATTGAATTGAGCTGCTTTATAACCTACATTTGGTGAAGGACGGATTGAAATTTCACTTAGGCCTAAAAAACGTTATTTGATTGGCGTAAATTGTCTGAACGTAATTTTCTAAACAATGGAAAAATTGGGGTTGGTGAATTGGGTGCGTTTTGATTAATAATTATTAATGTATAAAGCACCTAAACTAGCTTAAAAACTGACAGGTTTCACTGAAAAGAAAAAAGACCTACCCTATTTTTTCTATATTACACCAATCAAGCAATTTTTAGGCCTTGTCCATAGCTTGAGATATATGATTAAAAGATTGCACTGTAGTTGCAAATGAGATATGCAGCAAATATGTGTGTGCCAAGACCTTATCGGGTAGCTCTAGCATATTGGTGACCAATCATGTGAGTGTAAGAAATGTGTATTTGCAATTGCTGTCATATGTAACACACCCTTGTTTGTAAAGCAGGTAAATATAGGACATTTAATAAACTAGCCCGAGACATAAAACGAAACAACCATGACGAGGTAGCTCTATGTATGGTGGAAGTATCCTTAAATTTCATTAAATAAAACAATTAAAACAAATTGTGTTTGTTTGCTAGAGGCAAAAATAGGTCTAAAAATTATTAAAAATAGAGGGTTATAGCGCCCTCTATAATCATTTGCCCATTGACTTCTATGTAAAATCTCATTTTACAAAATGTAGTGTATCTTGAAAACGCAATTTTTTCATGTTCTAAAATTTGGGAACAATTATCACATAGTAAATGTCTATTAGTCTATACATATTTTGTATTATGACACGGGCGATTCAGAATAAAATGTCCGCCAAAAACAAAGGTGCCTTGTCACTAAAATAGGGAAAAGCTTCATTCAGTGACTGGGTCTTCATGGCAAATGACAACTATTGTACTTACATGGCAATTTGCAACATGTATTGATTTTATATGTTAAGAGCAAATGGGTTAGGGTGCACCATTATATTTCCAGGGGGGGGGGAGCAGGAAATTTATGGGGGTAAATCCCCCTATCCTCCATAGGCATAAAAGAAAAAGATTCCCCCTGGACATGGAATAGGGAAAAAAAGCAGTAATTTCTAGGGGGGGAAAATCGCTCCCAAACGGAGTGTAATGAGACTGAGTGTCCTCCATAACCAGGTAGCTAGGACACTCAGTCACACGGATGTTGTATTTCATTACAAGGGCACAACTAGAAAAAAAAATCAACTCCAAACCCAACCTCCTGCTCCCCCTGGAAATCTAATGGTGCGCCCCCAACTTTGCATGACTGTTTCACAATATGGTATGTGCGCCCTATTCGCCCTTTGCTCAGTTCTGCCACTAGTCACTTGTACGATTCTTTTGTGGTGTTCTTTACAACTTCCCATTTGAATGAACTGTGCAAAGGACAAAGATGGGTCTATTTTGATAAAAGATATAAACTGAAGGGATTACTTTACCTGTCAATTCTGTGAACGTTTAAAGAATGTCCAATTCAGTTCAAATCAGTAAGGTTACCATCTGTGATTTTCAGTGGTTTTTGTCATGTATGGTAATGTCCTTACAGCGGGCCTTACAGAGGGAGGAAGAAATGTATGGTATTGTCCTTACAGAGGGAGGAAGAAACAGCCACGGCACAGTCTATGGTTTGCTAATTAGAACAGTAATATGTTCCAGGCAGGTTATGATTTTTTCCCTTTTTTAATTATTACATTTGTGATCTGAGTGTCTGGGGCATACTTTATCAATGAAGAAGAATTGTAACACAATTAAAATTCTGATGAAGAGGAAAATTATCTTATTGCAGTTTGTGTTGTATTATTTAATGAGTGACTTGCAGACACATTATTTTTTGATAAAATTATTTATTTTTAACATGTATCTCTAGGAGCTTTGTTTGATCTTTTATCTGGGAAATTTTAAGCAATTTCTTTGTAAATATTTGTACTTATTTGTGTTGCCAAGTGACTAAATTTAGGATTTTTATGGCTTTATTTTAGAGATATTTTTGGTTGCCAGTATGTACATTGATGTTGCCAAGTTGAAAAGTGACTAAATTTAGGAAATGGATTTTCGACGCTGAAATTTAGGTATTTTTTGGGTAGCCATTTTATTTAATCTGGTATTGCCAAAATGAAAAATTAACTAAATATCTGAATTAGAGATTTTTATGGCTGGATTTTTGGGTTGCCAAGTTGAAATTTTTTTTTAGGAATTTGGGATTTTCATGGCTTAAATTTAGGGATTTGAAGATTGCCAGTTCGTTTGCACTTACGTGTTGCTAAGTTTTAAAAAAAGGCTATAGGCTAAATTTAGGAATTTGGGATTTTCGTGGCTGAAATTTAGGGATTTTTTGGGTAGCCAGTTAATTTAACCTGGTGTTGCCAAAATGAAAAATTAACTAAATGTAGGAATTAGGGATTTTTGTGGCTGGATTTTTGGGTTGCCGGATCGTTTTTGAAATTGTGTTGCCAAGTTGAAAAAAATTAAATTTAGGAATTTGGGTTTTACATGGCTTAAATTTAGGGATTTGAAAGTTGCCAGTTCATTAGCACTTGGGTGTTGCCAATTAAGGAATTGGGGATTTTCATCGCTGGAATATAGAGATTTTTGGGGTTGCCAGATCGTTTTTGAAATTGATTTTGCCGAATTGAAAAAGTGACTATATTTAGGAATTTAGTGGCTTGAATCAAGGGATTTTTGGGTTGCCAGTTTGTTTTACATAGGTGTTGCCAAGTTTAAAAGGTGACTAAACTAAGTTTCTGACTTGATTTTTGGGTTGCTTGTTCATTTTTGAAATAGTGTTGCCAAGTTGAAAAACTAAATTTATGAATTTGGGATCATGGCTTGAATTTAGTGATTTGGAAGTTGCCAGTTCGTTTGTGCATTGCTGTTGCTAAGTTAAAAAAAAGGGACTAAATTTAGGAATTGTTGATTTTCATCGCTGGAATATAGGGATTTTTTGGGTTGCCAGTTCGTTTTGTTTTACATAGGTGTTGCCAAGTTGAAAAAAGTGACTATATTTAGGAATAGGAGATTTCTATGGTTTGATCCTAGGGATTTTTTTTTTCATTTTAAATAATATGTGCTCTGGCTGTTGAACTGAAGGTTTTTCTTCACATAATCATTACAGTACACAAGCATGACTAAATTGAATTAGAACAAACAATATAATTAATGAAGTGAAGTAATCTTTATTTACTAGGGACCTACTAATACAAATCATGTAGGTCACTAGTGCATATCTTTTGCGTGCAAATTTCAACGGATGATATTTTCAAGTTTTAAACACAAGAAAACCCCACCTCCAATAGCTCCCTTCTGTAAATTATACAAGCCAAAATATAAATGCATACAAATCTCTGAAAATGCTTTCACATCACTAAAAAGTATTTCCATGTCTATATCCAATCATTGTGTAATATTTGACCTTGTAGTTTAGACATTAGCTAGTTCAAATAATCTGTCCGTGCGTAACAATGCTTTTTGTAATCCGTAGTAAAATATTGTGTTAACCCATTACTTATTCTATTCACTGGAGTCAATAAGTATAGATCGTTATGTGAGTGCAAGAAAGTCGTATCTGCAATAGCTGCCTTTTGTCATTAATTTGGATTGCACACTGTAAAATCTCCAGTCTTGGGTCAGTGGCTCTTGAAATGGTTCTTCAGGTGACACCGTCACCTGAAGAGTCACCTGAAGAACAATGTCAAAAGCCACTAACAAATGGCAGAGAAATTTTGAGGGATTTTTTATATTGTAATGACTAGGTGTTAAATAAAGATAACTTAAGGCAGCCATTGCAGATACGGATTTCTTGCACTCACATGACGAGATAATCCCCACTTGAGAAATTGCAATCCTTAACAATCCTTTTGTGTTTTCACGAGAAAAAGCACAACTAAGACGCTTAGAGTTTTTTGCTTTCGTCGAAGACAAAAGCCTATCCTATACTTTGATTGACAGGCCGGCCTCTTTTGTGCGGTAAAATTAATTTGATACTTCTTTTGTTATTTACGATTTAGTTTACAAAACCCTTTGTCCTTTAATGAGATAACTTACGGCAAACTTGAACAGGCTAATTGTTAGATAATTGTTATAGTATATAGTTGCTATATTTAAACAGCCTGTACAAGAAAACCCCAACTCAATGAGCTCCACTCTGCAACTATATACTATAACAATATCGTCAAGCATGCCACTATGATTGGGATATAGACATGGAAATGCATTTTACTTGGTGATTTGATATTTTGTAAGTATAATTTACAGAAGGGAGCTATTGGAGTTGGGGTTTTCTTATATTGACGTATTCAAATATTTAACAAGCATTTTGATAAAGTTGGATTTTAACTAAATGCATTTTAGGTGTAACCAACATTTAACTAAACAGTGTTAATAAGGCCCAAAGTTGTTGCATTTAGGATGTGGTATTTTTACTTCTATAGCAGTTTCATTTGGTTTCAGTAACCAAACCTGAACCCCTTCCCCCACCGAATTTGCACACTGGTGCTTCTAAATCACAGCGTTGTGTAGAATCTTCGTTTTAAATCTGTGATTCAGACATATCAGTTTAAATCTGCATGTTGTAAGTGTCCATAGATCCATTAGAGAAGCACAACAAAAATAACCCACAATTATATATTTCATTGAACTTTTACATGCTGTGTTTTATATTAGGAAGAAATTGTTCTCTCTCTCTCTGAACCACAGAGATATACATGAAATATTGTTTATATAATACTTTAAAATCTCGATATAGTGCCCCTTTTCCAAGTTGCCATTTTGTGCCATATTTTTTATATGGTTTAAAAGATATGAAATTGATTGCCTGTGAGTTTCTACGATCTATGGTCTGATATATAATGAATGTAACTTTCATTTTAACATCTGATTAGTGATGTAGACCTGTTGGTATTGTGGTAAGAAACACGTTTATGAGCAAAACATGAGGTGCACTATATCGAGATTTTAAAGTATGTTGGTTTGCGCCTATTTACAAAGTATTTCCAAGAATTGTTAAATAAGTTCATCAGGTTTGTTAGAAAACACGAAAATTGAAAGTTCATCATATAAACCAAATAAGTAATTGTTTTACTCCTGTTTACATTTCCTACTCTATGGGCAGAGTACTACATCACAACTAATTTGGTCTGTTGGATTTCTTCTGGAATGCGATATGGATTAGGAGGCATGCTCCAAATACCATGAATAGAGACGAGGGGGCCCACTTTCTATCGTTTATAAGACAACACGCCACGTAGTGATGGATGTCAGAAGCAGAAGAAGTACAAAAGACCAAATCAGTTCTAATGAAGTACTCTGCCCATAGAGTACGAAATGTCAATGTGAGTAAAATTACTTATTTGGTTTTGATATGATGAACTTTCAATTTTAATATTTCCAAGAACGGCAAAAAAATATAAACACTTCCTTCATCTTTCTTTACATTCTTTACACAAAGATTTTTTTTTACAAAATAATAAGAGCAATAATTTGTACCTTAAGACTCTGTCACACATCACCGTATAGAGCCCAAACATACGAATAACATACAAAAGTTTCACGTACTGAACGTGTGCCAAAAGGACAACCACCGTATTTCCATTTGGTTTGCCTGTTATGTTCATTATCCATATGGTGGTCCATTTGGCACACGTTTAGTAGGAGAAACTTTTGTACGTTATTCAAACGTTTGGGCTTTATACGGTGATTTGTGACAAAGGCTTTATATGGTAACATTCCTTTTAAAACATATCATAAAAACAGTCACTCTCACACACAAAGAAAATTGTGACAGCTTCAAAACCTATTTACCACTGACCATTGGTTTCATAAATATTAAAGGGACTGGCCTAGATTCTTCCCACTAATTTTTTACCTACATATTTTTTTACATGAATCGTTCGAACATATTTATAGTAATGTTACCTGCAAGTAGTTTTCCATGATTTTGAGGAATATTGGAGAAAATTGCAATTCTTTACCTGCTTTAATTTTTTTGCCGGTGAAAAAAAAAGATGTGAAAACAGTGTTTCTAGTTTCAAAATTTAAAAAGATTTTGTTTCTACACATGTGATGGGTAAACAAATTATTTTTGATGAAATTGTTTCTCTTTTAATATGTATTAAATTATCTCTAAGAGCTTTGTTTGATTTTTTATCTGGTAAATCCAGATCTGAGGTACAAATTTAGGATTCAGAAACACAAGATAGTCACACCACCATCAAAGAATGATATATTGCAAATTAGTTATCTCTCAATTTGAGCCATTTCTGGTATATTTTTGTACTTTTTTGGATATCACTACACTGTTAAGCTTTATTTAGAGCATTTCCATAAGTTTTTAATTCTATAAGGAATCTAGGCAAGTCCCTTTAAACCCTCATTGCAGAGGTCAACTTATGGAGATATGGGTCAAATAGTGGCTTATAAATCCTATATATAGGGATCACCTAATGGTTAACCCCTTGATATGGGTGGCTTAAATCCTATATACTGGGGTCAGCTGGTAGTTATGACCCATGCAACATGAATCAAATAGTAGGTTAACCTGGTTACAAATATCAACTGGAGGATTAAATGTTGTTAGGGGCGTACCATCAGATTTCCAGGGGGAGCAGGAAGTTGGGTTCAGCGTTGAATTTTATTTTTCGCCCTGTTCGGGAGCACTTTTTTTCTAGAAACTTTTTTTTCACTATTCCATGTTCAGGGGAGTATTTTTTTTTTCTGCCTATGGAGGGAGAATTTTTTTTCCAGAAACTTCCTGCCTCCCCCCTCCCTTGAAAAGCTAATGTTGCGCCCCTTACTGGGGTTTTGCCAGTGATTTGCCCCCTTGATACTGGAGTCACCTTGCACAGTATTTAACCCATTTCAACAGGAATCATGGCAATAATTTATTGGACAGTGGAAACATAAATCCATAGTACCGGGCCTCCTTGTTTTTAAATGCAACCCCTACCATGGATTTTTGTTTAAAAAGTATAGGTTAGGAGGCCACCACTTAGTCAAAGAATACCCTGTACAACACAATTTCAAATGAACTCAAAAGGAGGTAATAAAAGAAGAAAAGACAGCATATATGTGACCCGTCATATCGAAAGGTTTTTTTGGTCTCATCTGAAAGCTGAGATTTTATGCTTTAAAATGACACCTTGATTTTGGTTATTGGATGTTTGGTTGCGAAGTTACACCCAAATCGGTAAAAGGCATCGGGCTGATTCGGAAAACTATAGTTCTGAGAAAATCGAGTTTAAAGTTTTTGTACTTAGTAAATCTTGAATGGAGAGAGGATTTTTAGCTTGGTTTTAATACATTTTTCTTATGTTTTGGATGTTGGAACCTGATTAATATGATAGAAAACACTTCAATGATAACCTTTCTGATGAAATTAGAAATTCAACCTTGGACGTGATTTTTGACTATGATTAGCTTCAATGGCCCGTATCTCATAATGTACTATGCCGGTATTAAGGTACCTTTCGATATGACGATCCACATATGTTTTTATCAATTGTGCAGCATCCCTGCAAAAGGATGCGATTGTGAATTACTATACTCCATCAACCGTGAGGTACAAATCAAACTATGCAGTAAACACGCAGCATCTGCACCTAATTTAACAAGATTAAAGTTTACACTGTCAAATGCATCTATAACTGTATGACAGGGATACCCTGGTCACATATGCTTGCGGCGAGGTTACGATGTGTTTACGGCGTCATACCAGGTAGATTTCAGCAGACACCAATCGGTGTCCGTAAAGCCATAAAGACGCCGTAGCATGCAGCAAGAATTTAATTCCGAGTTAAAACCTTGCGGCATGTATACGATGTCTTCAGTTATGGTCTAATAACCACCGGGGTCCGACCGGGCATCGCAAGAGCTCACAAGCATTCACCGGTGTCATACCGATGTCAAAACGCCGTTGCCGCTTTGCAGACGCCGGTCGGCGACCGCTGGTTATTTGACCAGGGTGTAAGCAGGAATGCCTGACTTGTAACTTGTGTCATTGGGACTATTTTTTCAAGTCGACATATAGACATAAATATATAATGATGTCAACATAAACCCATTATGCAGTAGTGCCATAGCAGTCACGAAAAGCTCGAGATACTGCATGCGGAAAGAGACAATACATGTTATGGTGTATTTTTGTTGGTAAATATCGCCTGGTGCCTGCTTAAAAGCACGAGTTCTTATCATTTATCATAAGATAGAAAAAGTAAGTTATTTTGCAATCTTTCATTGACATCTTGCTACAATCAGGGAAAAAAGTCTTGGCATAATTAACTGTGCATGTCATTGATTTCGCACGCTTTCCCCATCCCCCACTCAATGTTGATCCAAAACAAAAGGAGCATCATTATATCCAACATTGAAACAGGGTGGGGAAGGGGATGGTCAGAAGAGAAGATTTCTTTATTGCCTGCAACTTTACCCATCTTTCACTGTCATTTCTACTGTTTTAAACAGATGAATGCACCTGAAAAGACTCAAGTGTTCCAACGACTTTTTTCCCTGATTGTAGTTATTTCCTATTAGCCCTTTGTTAATACATATGGTTTATGTCACAACAGAACTCTGTTCTGTCGACATGTCGTGAGATGCTCTCTGTCGACATAAATGTCAACATAAGCTATGTCGACAACAGCCCTAGTGTATATGCAGTAACTTAAGTTTGTACAACAAGGTTTATGGAATGTAAATATAACTCATTTGTGTCTGTCCATCCCAAACCAGCCGTAAATGCCGCTTCTTGTCATTTTCACTTTTTTAAATATTTACAAAGAACATGCTTTAAGGATTAAAATGACACCTTAATGAACTTCACACGATTCCAGAAGTCAAGTTATGGTCTGTCATAGGTTGTCAGGGAGTAAAACGTATAACTTGAGATAAACACGTTCAAAGATCAGTAATCCCTATATTTTCTGTTGATTATCTTAAAAATATGCAGATTTATTTCACATTTCCTATCATTTTCTTGAAATGAAACTTTGCTGGTATTTTATAGTAAAACAAGTATTGTGAATCTGTCAAAAATCAATTTCGGCAATATACGACTGTAACATGTATTTTCAACTGTAGCGCAAAATGAAGTTTCTGGCATTTACGGCTCATATGGGCTGGACAGCCACATTTAAGCATATCTCACCATGTAAGTTCAAGAAAGTTGGATCTGCAATGGCTACCATATGCTTATTTTAACCCCTTACTAGTATGCGAAAAAACCTCAAAATTGAACTCCCATGCATTTGTATGTCAGTAATTCTTTTTCTATAGCTACTGACTTAAGATAATGCTCAATGAAAATTTATAAAAAATAATACAGAACATGATTATTCAAATTTCTTCATTTTCCATTAAGAGATTGAAATCACAAGGCAGTCAGCTTAATATCCAATAATAAAAATTAGCTACAAATCCATTTTAAAGTTGCTGATTATAATAGTGTATAATACCAAAATCAATTTACCGTGAATAATTGCACTTCTCAGCGTAAATCAACCATCGAAACTTGACGTACAGTTAAAGGTCTACGCATGAATGTGTTTAATGTCAAAAAACAAAAATGGATCTTTTCACTATTTTTAAAACTTTAAATGCCATTTATTCAAAATCTTTATTTCCAACTTTCTGCCCATTTTGCCAGAGGAACCCACATTTGTTATTTTATATATACTTATGACCACAAGATTGAATTGCAATAGGTATTTATGTTATTACAAGTACAGAAATTATCATCTACATTGTAAAACAAATATCATAAAAAAGAAATCCAATTGACATTAACAGCAATCATTACAATTAAAGAGACTTGGAAATTAATACTTTATCAATAAAGAATAAATTTTTGATTATCTTCTGATGAATATTCATAGTTCTTTATCAATAAAGAATAAATTTTTGATTATCTTCTGATGAA
>JXSR01S073353.1:74188-96890 GCA_000969725.1 Ophiothrix spiculata
GATGAATATTCATAGTTCTTTATCAATAAAGAATAAATTTTTGATTATCTTCTGATGAATATTCATAGTTCTTTATCAATAAAGAATAAATTTTTAATTATCTTCTGATGAATATTCATTGTTCTTTATCAATAAAGAATACATTTTTGAATATCTTCTGATGAATATTCATTGTTTTTCATAAAATGCGTATGTTTCCAATCATTTTCTTTACAAATTTTGACTCATACTAGATACAAAAAAATGTATACGGCAAGACCTGGGCACTGTAGTAGGGGGGAAATATCGTTGCCTGGGTATCAATTTTTCTGTCCTACCAGGCGTAAAAAGTCAGGAACCATAGGGTAAAAATCTACCGACGCCTGCTTAAGGTGTCTAGTCCATGATAGATCTGCCCGAAAATTTCTAGTCAAAATCTGCGTGAATGATATTTTATTGATGTAGAACCGATTTTTAAAATAAAAATTGGGGGTCACCGGACTCGTTTTTGCATGAGAGTCTGTTAAAAAACAGCATTTTTGGAGGTTTTTTGGGGAAAAATTAGTACAGGGGTCTATGGCAAATGTGGCAAAAGTGTCAAAAGTGACAATTTTTGTCATTTTTTTCACAAAACATGCGCACAAGTATGCTCTTTCAAATAAAACAATAAAAATTGGGGGTCATCGAACAAATATTCAAGAAAAATATTAAAATATAGCAATTATAGCTTCAAAACATACTCAGAGTATATGTGCATGCGTATTGCGGCACTTACCAACTCCGAAACTAGCGCGTACCGGTAGGCGTGGACGGCTCGTGGACCAGACACCTTAAGAAAAAGATTGCATTTGACCAAAAGATTGAATTGCAATAGGTATTCTTATTATTATAAGTACAGAAATCGTAATCAATTCTCATCCAAATTGTAAAACAAATATCATAAAAAAGAAATTCAATTGACATTAACAGCAATCATTACAATTAAACAGACTTTACCATGTGTCATAACAAGCTCATGTTCTGCCGGACTTTCCTTCCGCCGCATGCGTCAAAGAACTGCTCCATCTCTCGCGACAGCAGCCGCGGCTCCTGCGGTTTGGCGACGCACGCCCTCTTATATTGTTCATTGGTCAGATTGACCTCTGCGCGCTGCTTGTCGTTGAGGGGGTACCATTTAATGAAGCCGCATTTGTTCTTGTCTACGGGGTCCTCTACCCAGATGCCATAGCCTTCCTTAGACATCTGCTTTAAGAGAGGGATCACCTTTTCTGGGGTCATTTTCTAGAGAATTGTACAAGGAAAGAAATAAAGAGGAAAGAAATGTGAGAAATGTGACTTCCTCGGGCAACACTGTTGGGTCTTTAGCAATTTTATCCACATGAAACCAACTTACAGTATTTTTATTTATTAAATTTGACTGCGTACTGCATCGTTTAACTCAAGCGTAATGTGCGCGATCATCAGCGTTTCACAAGCACTGGAATTTGACGAATCACACGCTGTAAATACATGCGTGAACAAGTTGATTTTCATGCAAACAAGGGTAGCAACAAGCGTCGTGCTCCAAACACCCTGCAAATGGAAGAACTTAATTCTCGAAAATACTGTAGTACTGGATGACAGTTTTTGATACACAATAAAGCAAACTCTGAGAAAACGTCTGTCATCACCATGTTTTTTCTTCAATAAGGTCTAATAAAAAACAATGTTAGAATGGGGTTACGGCTGTCGGTACTATCCGTTTAAACAGACGATGAACAGTAAGCTTTAGGGAATATTTCTTTCCCCACTATCGGGATTTGTCATTTTTGTCAATATTTCTATTTTTTATACAATATAATAAAATAAACGCTGCTCATGATTTAAGACCGTTAAAAAGGAATGCATGGTTCATGGGAGACAGACTTGTTTCTTTTTTGGCCCAAAGTCTGTAATATTATTTGCAAGTTTTGTGGGATCAATATTGAATCTTCTCTGCCCCAAAAGAACCTACTTACAAGTGTGCTACTAAATCCCAGAGCAGCAAGGTCAGGGGTCAGATAGAATCCGGTTTGCATCAAAATGTTCTTCTTGAGTCCTTTCGCAGGAATTCCATAGTCTATCATTGGTGGCGATGGAGCCATGGAAGTAGAAGGCGCTGATGGCGAGATAGGGAATGGGTGTAGTTGTCCGACGACTGTCCTGCCACTGCTAGATTCCGTTGGAATATGGAGAAGGAATTGGGGTGCTCCTTGCTGCTGCTGTTGCTGTGCCAATAGGATTCTTCTCTGTGAATTCAAGTGGAAATATAAAGAAATGGTATCACAAAATGTTGAAATCAGTTAAGTAATTAAATATCAAATTGCAACATTAACTGAAGTCCAAGCTTTCCTACCAAGAACAAATGATTTTCAGTAAAATTTCCCAATTTTTGACTGGAAAGAGTATGAAAGTTTGCCCATCAATTCACACACTAAATAAGTGTAATAATTGTAAATTTTTATTTTAAATGAATTTAAGTAATTTTTATTCAATGTAAAGTAATGTTTGAGAACTTGATGTGTAAAGTTAACAATCAATTCGTGGACAAATTGGTAATGCAAGTAACAGTAACACACTATTTTACCTCTACTTTTTAAGGGCCCTGTGAACCCTTTTTTTCAGAAATCATTTTTGCTCTGTAACTCAGCAATGGATAATTAAATTCAAATAAAAGTATACATATATTGAAGCGGATTTACATACTGAACTTGATGGTCAGGTCATTTTCTGACCAAAATGTGTAATTTTGGACCTAGGGTCCATAAATCATGTTTTTTGGCCCAACATTTTACGGGAAAGCTAACTAAATTTTGCTTTGGTAAAATTTTGAACCATTTTACTTTTTAGATTCTAGAAAGCAATATCTAGGAACACATTTTTTGATTTTTATCTTATTTTTGGAAATATTGCCAAAAATAGGTTTAAAAATGTCATATTTTGCCGTAAATGGTGGCAGGAGTAGGATTTTTGACATATTTGGACCAATTTTTGACAATATCTCAAAAACTAAGAAAAAATTAAAAAATGAGAAATGCGATCCTAGATATTGCTTTCTAGGTTAAACAGTAAAGTAAAACAGTTCAAAATTTTAGTAAAGCAAAATTTAGTTAGCTTTCCCGAAAACTTTTGGCCAAAAACATAGTTTTGGGATCTTTTTTGGACCTTAAACCCAAAATGTCAAATTTTGGTCCAAAATGACCTGACCATCATGTTCAGTAGGCAAATCCACTTCTAGAAATATATACTTTTATTTGGATTTAATTATCCGTTGCTGAGTTACAGTGCAAAAAAAATCATTTCTGAAAACTAAGGGTTGACAGAGCCCTTAAGACAAATAGTTTATAGTTGAAAGTGTATTGTGTTATACTTTACTGCTAGGGTTATTGAATATGCAAAGTCACCATAATATGTCTGTCTTTCCCAGGGCAAAAAAAAAAACACAAATTGAACATGTGTTAAATTTTGCCATGTCCTTTTTCTATGGCACAAGTAGCGAATTTGTGAAAAGTAGTCCCAGTCATGTTTTGAAGTTAACTATTTTGTTGCTACCAGTAGCAATGATAGCATTAGCAAAGTCTCAATTTCAAGACTATACTTAGGCAAAATAAGACAAAATCAACTCAAGAAATGTCAGAGACATTGCACAAAAATATATATATTAAATGGTACAAAAATGGTAACACAGGTAACAATGGAAATGCCTAGTTACATAAATACAACATGAAGAGTTTGTTTCCAAAAGGGCCTAAATCCATCTGAATACTTTTTGAGAAAACCGACAAAACATTTTTTCTTGTTGTGCAAAATTACTTTTCAAGTTTTTGCTGCTTTACATTTTAGGAATTGGTCATCTAACTAAAGTGACAACACTCAAGGAAATCAGAACTTCATTGTTCATTTCTTATGTAAAGCTTTATTTTCACTAGACAGTGGATTTAGGCCCTTTTGGAAATAAACTATGGATTTAGGCCCTTTTGGAAACAAACACTGATTTTTGTGTACTGGTAGACTCATTTAAAGCAACTTTTGGGGAAAATGGCTTGGTTCCATTAAACTACTACTATAGTACTACACTATGGCACCAATAACTCAATTTTGACCAAAAGTGGATTTAAGCCCTTTTGGAAACTAGCTCTTCATGTCAGCCATTGCAGATACACCTTTTTGCATTCACATCAGTGTTCCTGCTAAGGCCATATGGTGCGCCATCGGGAATATTGAAGTAACAGGTTTCTAAAAATGTGTAAACAAAGATCTTTTTCTGGCTTTATTTGGTCAATTTTCAGCCTCAGCTAATGATTTTGATGTAAGCACCTCGTCAACTTTGTCAAAATGACTTGAATTGGCGCAAGTTCAAAAAATTTAGCGGGAACACTGATTCACATGATGTAATGTTTTGTGCAACTTTAACAACTCACATTTAGCTCATTAATATCTGGTTTGACATCTTCACCATGTGCTGCCATCATTGGAGGGAGCTCTTCTGTTGGACTACGACTGGAAGGTGATGGCGTGCTGTTAGGCCTTTTGGATGGTCTACCGCCCTCGCCTGGTTCCAGATGGTATTTGCGCTTCTGTCGCCTCCAACGAATTTTGTTGCTTAGCGATTTATTAAAATTGGACTGTACAGGAAAGAACATATACACGTTTTAATAATGTCTACACAATACCTCTAAGGGCATGTTCACACAGAAGAATTTCATACCTGTCAACATTTTCAAATTCTAATGCAGGAGACTTCTGTAATCACTTAAACTTATTAGTAACTTTTACAGGCAACTGACAATGGCTATTCCAGAATTGAATGGTACACCCCCTGAAGAAGGCATGGGATTCCCAAATGTTTTCCATGAATTTCTCAGTGGGAAATTCCAAAATAAATCAACATTTTCCCTCCATGATGGTAAAGAAGGCATGGGAATTCCAAAATATTTTCGCCAATTTAGTGCATATTGACAAAATATTCACAATGTTTTGATCAAATAGGTAAAGAAGGCACAAGAATTCCCAATTTTCTGTCTTAAGATGGAACATACCATTAAAGAGCATAAAAATATCAAACCTGGAATTCCCAATTTTTCCAGAAAAAATATGGATGCCTTCTTTAAGGGGTGTACAGTTAATTTCTGGAATAGCCCAATGAAGCTATATGAGGCCCAAAAGGTAATGTATTTGTCTGAATTGTGTCAATAACTAGCATTCAGAAAAGAATACTATTTATGTCAACCAACAAATTCAACATTTACATCGTAGTCTATGGGCGATTTGTGATATAATTTACGAAAATATGAGGAATTTTTCACCTCTGTCGAGTAAACAAGAGCAAAATGACCCATCAATCATGGGTTAAAAGCTCCACTGATGTCTTCCATTATAAATAAGACCATTGAAAATTGTAACTATCCATGCTTGTTGACAGACAAATCAAGTTTCTGACACATGACCTAAAAGTAGGGATGTCAATTAGTGTAGAAAAATCTGTGCTGGGTTGAAATTTATGTTCAAGTACCTTAACTTTAGACTCCTAAATGACGGTTCAATAACATCTACTGTCAGGCACTTCTAGAAGAAAAACATCTAAAACAAATCAGTTTCTTAGTTTGTTTGTCATTTTTACACGCCCGTAAATTCCTTATATTGACATTTTCTCTATTTTACCCCTATTTGTAACTCAAATAGCGCCGCATTTTTTGGACAAAATCTTTAATATCTCCGGAACCGCTTGACCTACAAATGTGATCTTGGTGTCATTTTACTTTGGAAACAAAATGCAATTTGAATGTGTCATGAAAACAAATTGAATAGGAACTTTAATTTTCTCATTGATATCCCTACTAAAAGCCAGTAAACCGGGTATACAGTATATGTACACGTGAGCCGGTATAATACTGGCTCATCGGGTTAAACCTACTAAAATCTTACCCATGGAATTTGTCCTTTGCTACCAATACATGGGTACTTCTCATACATTGTCCTGCTAGTATTCTGATTCAAAAATCCAGAATTCAGGGCCCCACTGTTTGTCTATGCAATCCCTAAGCAAAATAATAAGTATAGGCTACATTACAAACAATGGGGCCCTGCACTCTGGATTTTCGTTGACATTGTCCAATAAAATCTTACCCAAGGAGTTTGTCCCTTGCTACCAATACATGGCTACTTCTCATACATTGTCCTGCCAGTATTCTGATTCAAAAATCCAGAATTCAGGGCCTCACTGTTTGTCAATGCAACCCTTAATCTTGATTTTTGTTTACATTGTCCAATACACTTTTGATTTGCCTATAAAATTTTACTATACTTTTAGACTATATGTGTGGTGCTCTGGCAAAATGAGCGGAAAGTCGCGATTGAAGATTTTGAATAAATGGCTGTTAAAGTAAAAATATGGCGAAAAGATCAAATTTTGTTTTTTGACATAAAACATATTATTACATAAGTGTGAAACTATATCTCGCGTTTTGAAGGTCAATTATGCCGGGAAGTACAATTATTTACGTGTTATTGATCGCGTTTTGCTATTATACCCTATTGTAATCAGTAACTTTAAAATTGATTTGCGATAATATTTTACTGCCAGATTATGAGTGGACTGCCTTGTATTTCGATCTCTAAATGAAGATTGTAGAAAGAAAGTATGACATATTATATATCATTCGAAAGCTGAGATTATAGAGAATTCAAATATATCATAAACTCGATTTTGAAAATCGCGACTTTCCGCTCATTATGCCAGAGCACCACACATATTTCCAAAAGTTTTTAATTTTAAGTAGAATCTTGGCTAGACCCTTTAAACCTACTAAAATCTTACCCAAGGAGTTTGTCCCTTGCTACCAATACATGGGTACTTCTCATACATCGTCCTGCCAGTATTCTGATTCAAAAATCCAGAATTCAGGGCCCCAGTGCTTGTCAATGCAACCCCTAATCTGGACTTTTGTTTACATTGTCCAATAAACTTTTTATTTGCCTATAAAATTTTACAAACTTTTAGACTTTATTTCGAGCATTTCCAAAAGTTTTTAATTTTTAGTAGAATCTTGGCTAGAACCTTTAAACCTACTAAAATCTTACCCAAGGAGTTTGTCCCTTGCTACCAATACATGGGTACTTCTCATACATTGTCCTGCCAATATTCTGATAAGTAGTGCGCACTTTACCATCCTCCGTCGGCATGTCATCAAAATAAAAATTGGTCGTTTCTCTGATGAAAAGATCCCAGATCTTCTGTATACTTCCATCATCCAATGATGTTTGTATAAGTGAAGAAAATACAGGCAGTGGTGCCGGGTAATTTTGTAAGCCTATGGATAAATCTTGAATACGAATAATAATACAAAAGATAAAGCAAAATATTAATAATTCTGAATCAAAATCCATTCACATTATTCTATCCAACAAAGCAAAAACACAGTATGTGCATTGCAGATTCATTGCAAGCTACTTCCTTTTCCCTTGAGGAAATCCTGCACAAATAAGCAGATAATTAATTCTCTTGCATAACTTAAGGCAGTATCTACTATATCAAACATATAAGTACAACTTTTTTGCATTGGAGTGGGTTGAAAAGAAATTGCACACAAAATGGGAGTATCTGCTATGCTTTATAAATGCATATACTTCGTTTCTACTTTGTAGGGCAGTATTGGATACAAGCAGTTGATACTGTAAGTTGAAAGGATCGTCTGAGTGCCCATCTCTTTCTATTGGGAAAACAAAACTTTATGGAAAACAAAACTATAGAAGGTCAATGTTTAAATCACCCATTGGATATGACAATTAACAAAAAATACAGGGTTGGTCTGTATTTGGATCATTCCAATCTCAAATGTCACAAACGTTACCAAAATGTTACACGATCCTGCCCTTGAATTTGAATGGGATTGAGTTATCTTCAAGGGCTGCTGCATGCCTAGAAGATATCCAAAGCTCATTCCATTTGAAGGTCAAGAACATGTAACATTTTGGTAATGTTAGTGACATTTTAGATTGGAATGACCCATTTACAAGTAATGGGCCTGTAGTCTGCATTTTTGTTTATGCTATCCAATAAATTTGTGTTTGGCCTAAAAGCAATTGGACCAAACTTCACTTTGTGGTAGGGGCTCGTCATGTCTTTTCAAGAGACTGTTACCTTCCATAATGGGATAAAAGCATACAGTGTGCTGTTGTTGATTTGTGACAAATCACATGACTGAATCCCTTATCAACTTTAAAAAATCCTTTATCAACTTATCTTGCCAAAACTAAATATTGACTAATGCATTATTTTAATTCTCGGCAATTATGTATCACAACAACATGTGTTGTTTTTAAGGTGTGTTGTGTGTTTTTAACACTCAAACGTTAAGGCACTTGCTTGATGTACAGACGTTCTGAGTTAAGAATCCTGCTGGTACCAAAAAAGTTGAGTGTGCTTGACACTCCCTTGGACAAGGAATTAACAGCTAATTGTTTTGTTGAGACCCATATGAAACTCTGAGAACTGACACGCACAGCTAATACTTGAATCATTTCGCGCGTTTTAATTTTCGCGGTATGATATATTTTACGTGCGGCGGTATATTACATACCATTTTTCACGCTACATTTATTTTCATGCAAAGCGAGCTAAGCGTGAAAATAAATGTAGCGCGAAATATACCACTCATTTATGTGGGCTGATCTTACCTGATGGTGAAGGACTATCGCTTGGTACATGGTCTAATCCAGCCGCTGGCACGGGTCCAATTGACGAGTGCGCAGGTTGGGCTGCTTGAATGACCAATGGCATGTTAGGTTGCATGTGTGATCGGCTCATGTGATCTCGCAGTAATTGCTGCTTGGGAAAATTACGTCCACAGATTTGACAGGTATACCTAAGGACAAAAATTGATACATTTGATATACATTTTAGATCGTCATGTGAGTGCAAGAAAGTCGTATCTGCAATGGCTGCCCTAAGTTAAAATATTTTATGCCTTGTCACAAGAATGTGAAAAATCCCTCAAAATTCCCCCGTCTTATGTTGCTGGTTCTTGAAATGGTTCTTCAGGTGACAGTCACCTGAAGAACCATTTTAAGAACCACTGACCCAAGACTGGAGATTAAAAAGTGTGCAATCCAAATTTATGACAAATGGCAGCTATTGCAGATACGACTTTCTTGCACTCACATTTTAGATGAGAATATCAATACTGAGAAGACATATTTGCTTTGGATTATTTTGAAACAAATCCAGACAAATTTTATT
This sequence comes from Ophiothrix spiculata, assembly GCA_000969725.1. Classification (NCBI taxonomy): domain Eukaryota; kingdom Metazoa; phylum Echinodermata; class Ophiuroidea; order Amphilepidida; family Ophiotrichidae; genus Ophiothrix; species Ophiothrix spiculata. The sequence continues at coordinate 83,424 of JXSR01S073353.1, forward strand.
TTAAATTTGCTTGTACATAATTTTTAATTTGCTTATAAAATTTTTACAATTTCATAAATCAAGTTTTGGTTGCTCCCAATACAGTTTCATCTTGGAATGAAAAAAAAAACCTTGTGAACATGCTTTCTTCATCAGTATAATAAACTTTTTTTTAAAGAAAATCAAAATTCTGCATTATGAAGTTATATTAATTATAGGTTTATGAAAGTTCATTTGTAAAACATACCTTGGAATTATCAAACGAGTTCCTTCGCTTTTCATCAGCAAGATGAGACTGACTCAGATTGTGACCTTTGGGTACTTGACCTGAGAACAGACTGGTAGATTCCCGGAAGTTTGTGATACTTTGAAAGGGATATCAAGGAAGCAGCATACATCCGACTGCACCAACCGACACTAGGACCGAGACGGGGCAGACACAAACTTCCGGGAGTCTAAGAGACTGTCCTAAGGTCAAGTACCCAAAGGTCACGATCTGAGTCAGTCTCATCTCGCTGATGAAAAACGAAGGATCTCGTTTGAAAATTCTGAGGTATGTTTCCAACTTTTGTGTTGTGAAAAATATATAAATGTTGGCAATCAAAATTTACCACAAGTGCATTGACTTTGTCTTGTTTTACAAGCATAATGAAATGCAAATTTATCAACCTTATTCATACGTACAACAGAAAAATAATATCTTTTGTGAAAAGAAAAAAGGCTTTTATACGGCCATCAAAAATTCTAAACTAAATAAATCATCACCCGACAAACACAATGTAATATTCATAAACACTAAATGCCCATCACACAAATAGGAATGCAACACATGGAATGAACTGTTCATTGCCAATCCACTCTGCATACTTTATGTTCTCACGTTCTGATTTGCTAGGTTACTTGCGGAATTTATGAATGGTTTTCAATAGAGTGCAACTGTGCAATTTAGTCAATTGCTAATCTTTGGAGAATACTATTTGCACTTTAAATCTTAGTGAGAATAAAAGGAAAAAGTGGATCTACTTTTCATCATTTATCATGGATAAAATATCAAAAATTTTGTATATCATAATAATTTATCCAGGAGTGATGTTTACAAATTATGGATCGTTTAATTTGTGTGGAAGGAAATTATGCTATCTGTATTTGAAGATCTAATAGTCCCAACCGAAACTTGGACCAAGACGGGGCCGACAGATAGTATAAGTTATCAAAATCACATAATTACAACACTAAATAATCCCACACAATGATGAAAAATGGTGACAATAATGCATGATGCCGCCACTTACTTTGGTGCAAACATGAAGAAAAACCATGCATCAGTTTTCTAGAAGCGAGCGTTTGAAGCTCCAGAGGAGTTTGGACACTTTTCCTAGTTTGGAGAGGTCGTAAAAATCCAGCAATAATTTGCAGTGGAAGTATGCGAGCAAAAAAGGCATCTTTACACACATTTTTGTATTGTTTTGAATGTTGTTTCTCATTGGTGATGCCACGGGAGTCTTGATAAAGGTTTAACTGAGTGTTAACTTGGCTTCTAGCAGTTCCTAGCGAGACCATGTGCCTTCTATTTTCCGACATTTTTAAGATAGGCTACTCATGCGATGAGATTTCTGGAATTCTCACTTCTAAAAAATTAATGCATTAGTTTTGTTCATTTTGCACCACAGCAAGTGGAGATATCATATATATTGTGTAACCAACTTTCACTATTTGTGATTATTTGGTTTATGAATCATGCAGCTTTGAAATTTTGATAACTTCATTCTGGGACACACTGTATCCATCACTCTTGATTTTTATCAATACAATTTAAATGGCTGAGGATATTGACACGATGATCTTGTCAATATTCTCACCCAAAATGGCTATAGACACGATGATCGGATGCGAGATAGTGAATGTCTATGGAGCGGATGCTCACCGATACTCAAGGGGATGGCAACAAAAATAGTGGCAGGAGGAAGGTGACTTACATTGGTAATATTACAACTTTGCTCCCCATTATTTTCTTCCTCTTGTTTGTTTTGCTTCTCTCTTTTAGTCTACCATGGACCAAAGGACAAGAAGGCAACTTCAAGTTGACATTCTGAATAACATCAGAAACTCTGCCGGTTGTAATATTACCAATTAATACAAGTCACCATCCTCCTTCCACCATTTTTGTTGCCAGCCCCTTGAGCATCAGTAAGCATTGGCTCCATAGCCATTCACTTTCTCACAACTGATAATCTTGTCTATAGCCATTATGGGCGAGTTTATTGACATGATGATCGTGTCTATAGCCACTTCCAATTTCAATACGTACCTTTCACTCTCCATAGACTGTTTCATCAAGGCTATGATCTGGGACTGATCTGTATCCATGGAAACATTATTGGATGATGCTTCTGAAGAAGTCTCCTCAGTATCCACCTCTCCCTGAGACATCTTGCGACTAAAATCCAGCGCTCCACCAGATTCCTGACTCACATCACTTGTAACTTGACTTCCCGTCTTTGCTGTTGATGATCGAGCCGCATTCAACGGTGCAGATATTTTGCTTGGCTCACTGGTAACAGTCAGTTCTAATGGGAATACACTGTCAAGATTAGAGTCACTTGGGGGCGATGAGCCCCTGTTTACTCTAATACTGTCAAGATTAGAGTTACTCGGTGGCAACGAGCCCCTGTTTACTCTAACATGTTCAATATTTGAGTCACTCGATGGCAAAGAGCCCCTGTTTGCTCTAACACTGTCAAGATTAGAATCAATTGGTGGCGAAGAGCTCCTACTCACTTTAATACTGTCAGGATTGGAGTCACATGGTGGCAAAGAGCCTCTATTTACCCTAACAATATCAAGAATAGAGCCACTTGGAGTGGGGTCCTTATCTTCTGCAGAACTGACATTGGTTAAGGCAATAGGTGTATCTATATGGTCACTAGTACCAACACTCTGAACGGCACTGTCCACTGTTGGGGTCATTGGAAGTCCCGTTTCTCCGCATACTATTATATCGCCTGTTTTTTCCCGTACTCCATTACTTTTGAAAATATTTTGGATTGTTTTGGTTGCATAATACTGACAAGAATTTTGCTTATCTGTTAACGGTGATGAATCTTCAAGTTTGACAAGGACTTCACATCCAGTCTGTACGGCCAATGCATGAGCCTAGATTGGGAATGATAACAATATAACATATCAATGTAAAGCTTCTTATCATGTCTCCTTAAAAGAAATGTACTCTCGGTACATATATAATGTGAACGTACTACAAAAATGGCAACAATAACAATAAACACTTGCGCAAAGTCTGTGTGCAAGTTTACAGCTGGGTGGCCTTTCTTGCCAAAGTAAACTTGCATAACATGGCATTTAGCTGGTTTAAAATGTGTACAAATTTTGTGATTTTTTGTGACAACAAAACCAACAATTTACACTAGGTAGGTTCTTGTGTAATTTGTTGGTTATTTTGATTGCGGCGATTTCTGTGAAATAGTTGGCGATAAGTTGGTCTTGCTTATTCTTTTGCATTTGGATCTAATCAGAACCCGTGTCGAGCGAGCTTTTGTTTGGTGATTGTTTGCTATATGAGAAGTGGCCAACCAGTTTCTGACCGAGGGTAGATGAGCTATTAAAATTTATTTGTAGTAATTGTAATTGAATTATATACGGTACCAAAAACTAAGTTCCCCCTTGGATGACCAGACTCTGTCTAGACAGAAGTCGCTATGTTGGCTGCAATTCTCTATACAACACACTCTACCATTTGATGAAAGGTAATGTCGCTTTTGAGCAAGACCCATTTGTTTCAAACTCATTTTTTTAAACAGCCGAAAAAAAAGTTGCATTTAACTTCTTGCAGCCTTCTTGTGGCAACAAAAACAAGTTTACTTTGGCATTTATTGCATTAACATGACTATGCTGTCAAAGTACACATTTTGGCAATGTTTCAATATCATATTACAGTATGTGGCATCCAATCCTGTCAGGCTTATGCCATGGTAACAGCATTGCTTGAAAGTGAGAGATAATGTGAGAGAAAGTGAGAGAAAATCTCTGGAATAAAATCATTGGTACTCTAAACCTTCAGATGAGCATGCAAAACTCAGGAGCAAACAAACATGATTTTTACAATGAGACAGCATTAGCAGAGATATTACTGCACATTTTTACCAGGGAATGGAAGTTGGAACTTGAACGACCAAGGATAACGGATCGCAGAATGTAACAATTTTACGCGATATCACTGCACTGTTAATCTGTGTTTTGTTTTCATGTTGAAAATATGGATTTTGATCAATGACTCGTTACCTAACTTTCTTATGGTGTATACAAAAATGTCATATGGTCCAAATTTCAAATAAATCCGTCAAATTTGTTCAGTTTTATTCTAAAATTGCTTTACAAGTTGTTGAAAAGAACGGTGGACACAGCACTTTTAGTCCTACAATGTCTTCATTGAAGTTATGACAATTTATTTAAAATAGAGAAGGGGTCGGGCCTGAATCATGTTTTAACTATATATGTAACACGCACTGATTTAAAATGGAGAAAACAACATATAAGTAAACGTGAGAGCATGTTGAGATTTCACAAAATACGCAAGGGCAACTTTTTAGTTTTGAAAAAAAAAATGATTTTAAAATAAATGCGTGTTGTTAGAAAACGACAAAAGCTTTCATCAAATGGTGACGTGCGTTTCGTGCACAAGTGTTTCTCTAAACAGAATGCTAAAGAAAAAGTATTCAACATGGAGAGTTCTACCATTATAAAGTCGGATCATCCATGGGGAAACTTATTTTTTGGTGATCGTTTATCTATATTGAATTTAAAGTCTCATTAACACTGTATGTTCCCGGGTACTTACATTGACAAGGTATAGGTGTATGTGCCTGCCTTTTGGGGTGATTTTTCCAGGATTTTGGTATATCAATGGGGTGGTTTTGCACCTAATTTTCATAAATTCAATGCTTTTGGGAAAATTTGAAAAAAGTGCCCAATTTGAGTAAAATTGGGTGCTTTTCCATTAAAATTGGTAAAGTGATGGGTGGGTTTTTGAGCAAAAAATAGGTATAGAGATGGTCAGTTTTTCGGAGCTAACTTTTTCATCAGCTTTGTGTAGTATCAAGTTATCAAAAAGCACCCTTTGTGCTTTGGGCTTTTTTTCTGGACTTTCGGTGTTTTTGTGGACCTTTTTAGTAGCCTATCAGATTTGGGGGATGCGACACCCCCGGCGCACTACCTCCTGGCTACGGGCTTGGCTGAAATACATGTTTTATCATATTAAGTCATGAATTGGTCAGAAAAAGTGTAACATACCACTAAATGAAAAAAAACCATCACAAATTCGAATATTTCTCAACACAAGATTAAAATAATATACATTTTTGTAGCCCTATAAGTTTAATATAGGCCTACATTTTAAGACCATTTACTTCCAATACCTCCTGTCCCCTCGGGTTTCTAAATACGCGCCCATTATTTCCACATCAATGACGTAATCACCCGGGTCGATTTGCACATAAAAAGCGTATTCATCCCCGGGACTGGGGTTTAATTTACAGCTACAATACATGTACAATCGATATTACAGCATTAAATACAACATGATTTTGAAAAAAAATGGGACCTTAATTTGTATGCCTAACTCATTCATGTTCGATTTTTAATTGGAAAAGCAAGACCTTTATGTGTTTTGCTGAATAGGCCATTTTTGGTTACCCTCCCAGTTGAATTTGATTTGACTTTGGAAAAAAACAAATTTTTTGGCATCAGTGTGAATATGATTTGGAAATAAACCTTTTTGTTGAATATCAGTGTATTTAGACACCAAAACACATTCTTTTTTGTTGAGAATGACCCTTTTTTTAGTTTTTTTGTTCACGTATATGAACATTTATATAGTTGAGTGTCTCCCCTCAGTCCCCTGACTCGGCGCCCCCGGCTTAGAATTATAGATTAAATGACCACAAACAAACACTAGGTCTTGTCGAATAGTAGATAATCCTTTAATTTATGCAAGTGAATTGATTGTCTCCTTTTCAGGATTTCTCCAAGGGAAAACGAAGTAGCTTGCAATTGATCTGCAATGTGCATACTGCGTTTTTTACTTTGATGGCCATGCTGTTATTTCGAACACGATCATCATGATAGTAGCGCCCAAAAACATCAACACAGAAATAGATTTCACACTAAAGCTCATTTTCTTATCATTTTTTATTATTTTCATCTGTAAAATTAATGAAAGATATATTGGAGTGCTTTAAACAAAATACCAACAAATCAACTCCTGATATGGTATAATATTAAGGCTAAGACTGGAAACGGCTTCACGTCTATTCTTACATTTTACTCCCATTTTACACACGTCTTGTTTATATCGATATTGTTTCCAAATACGCCCAAATGGCAAATGCTGTAACATGTGGCAACTCAAACTATATGAAAAATCTTATGACAAATTGCCTAACAAATTACAATGTCTCTTTCGCTCGACAAAAATGTATTTATCGACATGTAATGCAGAGAATTTGTACATACATGTAAAGCTTTTGAATTTGGCAATTTAATCACCCAGCCAGCAAAGTGAGAATCATTGTTGATTGGGACACCTCGAGAGATGCAAAAATATGTCAATACATACCTTCTGAAAAATAGCCTTGCGCAGATTGCCTTTGACCCACTCCCTCAGATCGGTATTTTCTATAAACTGCATTGTGATGATGACGTCTACTATGCACTGAAAAGGAACACAACAGTTTGGTTTAGTTTAGTTCTACAAACTGCATTGTGATGATGACGTCTCCCTTTTCACTTCAAAGGAACACAAAGATTGGTTTAGTTTAGTTTAGTTCTACAAACCGCATTGTGATGATGACGTCTCGCTATTCACTTCAAAGGAACACAAAAGTTTGGTTTAGTTTATTTTATTTTAGTTTATAGTTTAGTTCTACAAACCGCATTGTGATGATGACGTCTCGCTATTCACTTCAAAGGAACACAAAGATTGGTTTAGTTTAGTTTAGTTCTACAAACCGCGTTGTGATGATGACGTCTCCCTTTTCACTGCAAAGGAACACAAAAGTTTGGTTTAGTTTATTTTATTTTAGTTTATAGTTTAGTTCTACAAACCGTATTGTGATGATGTCTCCCTACGCACTGAAAAGGAAACAATAGTTTAGTTTAGTTTAGTTTCTGCAAACCGCATTGTGATGATGTCTCCCTATGCACTGAAAAGGAAACAATAGTTTGGTTTAGTTTATTTTATTTTAGTTTATAGTTTAGTTCTACAAACCGTATTGTGATGATGTCTCCCTATGCACTGAAAAGGAAACAATAGTTTAGTTTAGTTTAGTTTCTGCAAACCGCATTGTGATGATGTCTCCCTATGCAATGAAAAGGAAACAAAAGGCAATTACATGTTAACCCTAACCCCACTGAATCTCACAATATCCCATTCCACAAAGCTAAGTAATTTGCCTAAGTCCAAATACGTCATAGACCCGAGTTAGCTATGATCACGAAATAGCTGCCATGGCAGCGCCTGCTCAGTGGCTTGACATAGTGATAATTGGACCGGGAAGCGGGGGTCCCAGGTTCGAATCCAGGGGGGGAACCCGTGATTTTTGACTTGGAATTTTCCGAGGAGATAATTTTTAAACGAAGAAGTGGTCAAAAGTGTTAGGGTTAGTAATGCGTATATATGGGTCTATACTAACCTTAACCCCACTGAATCTCACAATATCCCATTCCACAGAGCTAAGAAATTCGACTAAGTCCAAATACGTCATAGACAATTGGAGCGGGGGGGGGGGGTTCAAAACCAAGGGGAGACCCGTGGTGTTAGGGTTAGAGAATTTCACAAGCATATGGTATCAGGGCAACTGGTACTCCTAGTCTATGTAGTCTATGAGTTTTCCTTGAGGGAGGAAAGCAATGTTCTTCAATGTAGGCAACTGGTAGGCGCACATTTTCAATAACTCGAATGACTTGAGACTCTTTTGTCATTTCAAAACACTATCAATTTTGCTGCAATGATAATCTTGTTTCGTCGATCTTCTGGGGAGGTATGCAAATTTTGTAGAGCATGTACAGGTCGGGTACAGGTCAATAGGCCTATAATGACCCCATTTGTTTACCTTGGTTCAGGGTGTTTTGCTGGTGGCATATTCCATAAATGAGGGTACCAAAAGGTGACATGCACTTTTTGGGGCATATTTTTGTAAATCATCGTTGCTGCTATAAAGTTCCTCTCTCTTTGCTAAATTTAGGATATAAGATCAACGTTTAGGTGTTTGGAATATCATAGGGCAGAAAACAAACAGATACATGCCCTAATACAGGCGATTTTTTTAAAAATTATGATTTCATTGGTAAATGTGGACACCAAAACTTTTTAACTGCCATAACTGTAAACCAAAATTGTTTTAAGACATATTTCTTATAGTTTTAAGTCAACATGCAGCTTTTTCACTTAGAAAAGCCTATAAATCATGAAAGAGTAGTTCCAGATGAAAATTTTCTGGCAAATATGAAATTTCACGCGTAAACATCGTAAAGTGGACACCAAATCTACTTCCAACATTCTCTCAGATCCTAAAAATACGTCGTAAATTTTTACAATGTAACTGTTGAAAACCCTGCCAAAGCTTTCCATTAAACCTGAAATAAGAAATATTCAAGTTGTTTTTATACCAAAAACATTGTCTCAAAAATTTCCATTGGTAAATATTGTGTGGACACCAAAGTGGACACCAAGGGTTTAAACATGCCTAATTTTATACTTCATATGATTGTTATCATCATTAACCTTTTTAATTTTAAAGATTGTATAAAACCCAAACAAAAGAATACCCCAAAACATATAAATCAACCCTTATCTTTGATATGCAATTAATTAAAAGTTTCACATGGTAAATAAAAAAGTGGACACCAAAATTTACCAATGGAAACTACTTTTTATGAGGTCCGTGCATTGAGACGATAAAATTTTAGTACAAATACCAACATTATTTTGCAAAACTTCTTTCTGTTAACATAAAAATGGAGAGAAATTCTTTAAAAAATGAAAGGAATGAAGGAAAGGTAAGCATTGAAAAGTACCTTTTAAAATGTCCTTAAAAAATGCCCCAAAATCACAATTTTTACAACATTTTTCCCAAAATTCAGATTGTTGTCAGAATGTATGTCGAAATTTATTTGTAATATTTGATACCTGTTGATAGTGGCTGTTTATTAGAATCACAAAAATTCAGAAGTTTGCTGTTTTAACATCCTAAAATGACTCATTTGCAATGCATGGTGCTGGATTTGCCATTGGTACCCTAATAAATGGAATCACCCTGATAGCAAATATTTTTTATAATTCATTATACAGACAGACGTTTATAAAATCGGGCACCATAGATCGGCATCAGAAACACACTATTTGATGACTTGAAGAGAGTGCATGTAAAGGAAAAAATCATCCAGATTTCATCCTCAATGGCAATGCCAAAATAAAAATAAATGAGCATTTCAAATAGCAAGTTTGTATCTTATCAATAAAACTTAATCATCGAGACAAGTGTGCATATATTCAAAAGCATTAAGTTGTATGATGGATTGGTATTACAAAATCACAAACACTAGCCACATTTCATTTGTTTACGTGCATTTCAGGCTGCCGAATTCGCTTACCATTCAGAGCCTCATCAGGCTCACGAGGCACAAGTTCAGTTCAATAATTCAGAGTAGTGCCAGAGCCAGTGATGATTATCCCCGCAGAGCGGGTTGTACAAAGACTACAGCGTCGACGTGACAAACCGCAACAAAGGCCTAAAAAGATCACCATGATCACAGCAATTCATGCATGCATGACTGATTTGCGTCTCGTACCAAAATGTGGTTAAGCTTACATCAATTTTGAGAACTTACGTGTGTTTGTCACCAATAGTAGAGTTATGAGTAGTTGCCCCAGAATGTTGCCTTTCAATTCCTGTCTTCATGTATATGTCAATAAACTGTATAAACTCAAAGAAAGCAGAATTTCAGCGCGATATTTACCTGTACAAGTAAACAAAAAAAATATCAAAACAACGCCCTCAAAATTATGTATGACGAGCTGTGAATAGCAAGCAAGCAGGGGGTGCCAGACAATAAAAACGTTCCAATCAATCCGCCTGTTCCAATCAAGAAGCAATTCTATGGAGCACCAAACTGGGCACCAATGCTAATATTTTATGTACAAACTGACTTAAACTAATTGACATTTTTAATACATATTTTCAGCACAACTTGGGCCATTTTTTAAGTCTTTTTCAGAGGCTCAGGCTGCGTAGGGCCTATGATGGGGCCAACAGTGGAATTTTTTCATAAAGCAAATGAATCTCAATCAGCTTTTTTATTTGACCATAAGAGCCGTTTTTTCACTCATATGTTTGTTGCTACCGAATACTGTTTCCAAACTCAGTCACCGGTGAAGTCTATCGGATCAGTCTATCATGCCGTGCATAGCACTACAATCGGGCTCGACTGATTTGGTTTACTGACTAGAGCCTCGCCTCACCTGCGGTTCGGATGTCAGTGACTATAATAGATCACTGTGTTCTATGTAGAATTAGTGGATTTATATAGGTGAGGGTTGCAAGTGCGACTAGCCGTGCATGAATGAGCACACTGAGTTTTAACCGTGGCAAATGTTACCAAAAAGTTTAATGTCAAACGCTTAAAACGTTACAAAACAAAACAGATATCCTGACGATAGAAATTATCCCTGAACTTATCTGTAAAATAATGTCACTTACCAATCAATCAATCAATCAATGATACACTGTCGCTACGTATTTGACAGGCGGCCAAGTTTGTGTCGGAATGTGGCTGTCTGACATGACAGGTGTCTGACCGGGCGGGAGGTTTAAAGTACTAGTATATACATCAGTGCCGCCAACAAGGGTAGCAAAATCAGGCTGTAGTTGCCAATATAATGGGTCCTTTTACTTCAGTGCAAAATGCGGTGTTTTGATGGGTCAATTTTCATAATGTTCTCAAATTTGCGCTAAATCTGGGGATTTTTTCAATTTTAGAACAAAAATCAGAAAAAATTGGGCTAAAATAGCGCAAATATTTGGACATAAAGGTCAATTTTGTATAAATTTGACTCAAAATTTGGGCAAAGTTGGTATATGGATGGGTCTCTTTTTCTTGAAAATTGGTAGGCCTATCAGTATATCTGTATGGGTGGTACTTCAAGTTTCCCAGCGGTACACCCAGTACCAAAACGAAAATTAAGCCTATATCAACCCTCGTCTTCCCGAGCCTTTTTTGTACTACACGTCTTCCTGTGGGGGGGGGGGGGGGGGGGTAGCACCGACCTGTGATTTTGAAATTGGAACCCCAATGTTATATTGTTTGGGTATGATAGTATAGGGTAGGGTCACCTCTTTCCATTGATACCAAGATCATGAAAATCGGTCGAGGTGTTACGTAATTATGACGTCACAAAGTATTTCCGGGTCGAAAAAATAAAACTATGGCCACTTTTTCAAAAATTCGATATAAAAGTTCTAAATGTTCGATTTTCGTTGGATTTTTTGCTAATAAATGAAGGAATCAACATTTCTAACATGTTCTGTAAGTTTGAAGTCCATCATGCAGATATTTTTCAAAATGGCGATTTAAAATTTTTCAGTGGCACCCTCTCCCCCACCCCTTACCCGCCGACTTTGACGGCCTACCATAACCCCACCTTAGGTGGTACACCTTAGCTGGTACCCCCGATTGTTTTCCCCGTCAAAGGATGTTCAAACAATTACCTAAATGATCAGGGTCGCTTTGTTTTTGCGTTTTGGTACAATCGGTGATCATCCGTTAGGAGGGGGGTTGGGGGGTAACCCTTAGGAAGAAGAGGTTTAACGGCAAAATAAGGTTGCTCTGACCGAGATAAAAAAAAAATAGGCCTGTTGGAGAGAGCTAAACAAAAAAATCTTAATTCCAAAATTTGAGCCAAATCGGGCAAACGGTTTTTGAGATATTGCTGTTTAAAGTTACTTTGTATTCTATTGTTTTTGCCAATATATTGATGAAGTTAATGAGGAGATCTGGCAAAATGTGCTCATTAATATTAATTTTTGCAATTTTTTTTCAATATTTTATGAATAAACCTTCATACTACTTTTACCTTTAAGAATTTTAACTTGCAACTTTTGCCAATGTGTTATATGACCTTTAATGTATGATTTACCCACCCATCTAATTTGCATAATTAATTAGCTTTTTGTAAAATGCTCATTAATTATGCAAATATACAAATTAGATGGGCGGGTAAATCATAATGTTTTAGCCCATAGAAACACATTGGCCAAGTGTTATGACCAAATTATGTAAAATAAAAATAGTATGAAGGTTTATTCCCGGTTTATTCATAAGATATTGGTAAAATATTGGCAAATCATGAATATAAGCCTAATGAGCACATATTGCCAATGTTGCTCATTAAAACTTTATCAATGTATTGGCACAAATGATAGCAAACAAAGAAACTAAAATCATGCATATCTTGACACTCCGTATGTCCGATTTCTTTCAAACAAAAACCATTTTGCTCAGTGTTTTAAGCGTTACCTCTTCAATGTAATCAAATGCCCCTTTTTCACTTTTTTTGGTCACAAACGTTACTTTGGAACGCCCTGTTTCAAATACACAGAAACACTTCTTGAAGATGTTCAAATGGTGATTTCTTTAATAGTGATTTTGTTACATTTGCGTATAATGGTCTTATATAGGGTAGGCCTATTCATTTGAATAGGTTATAGCAGACTGGTGCTACCCTGGGTGCTACCCATATCCTACTTAATTGACCCCTCTCTCTCTCTTTCTCTCTTCCTTTAATGCCTGGTTTCCCGCTGATCTGCAGGGTGCTGATCAGTACTGGTGCTGATCTACAGGGTCGGCTGCCTTTGTCGTCCTCCTCCACAGATGTATGTCTTCTGCATCCTCTTCTTTCACCTGGAAGTGGTCCATGTCCTGCTTTACATTTTCCTTCCATCGTTTCCTGGGTCTTCCTCTAGGTCGTTTTCCATCTATCTTAGTGTCCATCACTTTCTTAGCCGGGCCTTCATCCTCCATTCTCACTACATGTCCATACCATCTCATACGGATCTCTCTCACCTTCTCGTTGATATCATTCATACCTAACTCCTTCCTGATATCCTCACTCCTCTTTCTGTCCCTCAGTTTGACTCCTTTTATCCTCCTTAACATCCTCATCTCTGTTGCTTCCAGGATTCTTTCCTCTTTCCTTCCCACTGTCCATGACTCTGCACCGTACAGCAACACTGGACGAATGATGATGTTGTATACCTTGACTTTCAGTCTCCTTGGCATCTTTTTGTCACCAATGACACCTGCTAGTTCTCTCCACTTCGCCCATGCTGCAGTCACGCTTGCTCTTACTGCTGCTGCTGAGCCTCCCTCTTCACTAAGAGTTACTCCCAGGTACTTGAATTTGTTCACCTGCTTCAGTTC
>JXSR01S073353.1:96940-110387 GCA_000969725.1 Ophiothrix spiculata
AGCCTCCCTCTTCACTAAGAGTTACTCCCAGGTACTTGAATTTGTTCACCTGCTTCAGTTCTACACCATTTCTATCCTTGATTTGTGCCTTTGTTTCCCCTTTGTGCTGACCATCACTTCTGTCTTAGCTGTATTCACCTTCAGTCCTTTACCTTCCATCCCCTCTTGCGACTTATACTCCATTTATCTTGCAACTCCTTCTCACTCTCTGCCATCAGTGCCAGCTCATCGGCAAATAAAAATTCCCATGGCAGGCCTCCTCGAAACTCTTCACTGATAACATCAAGTATCACTGTAAACAGGAAAGGGCTTAGTCCTGACCCTTGGTGTAGACCAACCTGGATGTTAAATTCATCGGTCTTCCCATATTTGGTCCTTACCACAGTTCTTGCTCCATGGTATGTAGCTCTAACCAGCCTGACCAGTTCCTCTGGAACCATCTTCTTCCTCAGGCACCAATACACCAGCTCTCTTGGTATGCGGTCATATGCCTTTTCCAAGTCAACAAAGCTGAAAAACAGATCTTTGTTCACTTCAAGGTGCTTCTCCTGCAATTGCTTGATGATAAACACTGCATCTGCTGTTCCTCTCCCTGGGCTAAAGCCAAATTGCATATTGTCAATGTCTATTAGCGTACGTAGTCTCTTCTCTATGATCTTCTCTAGAACCTTCAATGCATGTTCCAACAGCTTGATCCCTCTAAAATTTCCACAATCCAGGGGATCACCTTTGTTTTTAAAGATGGTAACAATAACTTAGTTCCCACTCATTGAAGGCATTTCCTCTGCATGCCAGACTTTCAGCATCAGAGAATGCAGCATTTCTTCTCCTTCCTTGCCAAGGCACTTCAGTAGATCAACTGGTACACCTGACGCTCCTGCCGCTTTGCCAGTCTTCATACTTTTCAAAGCTTTGCCCACCTCTTCCAAGATTATTTCTGCCACTGGTCCTTCTACAGGTGGACACTCCTCAAGGTCTTCCCTATCATTCTCTACATTCAGACGATGGTTGAAATACTCCCGCCATATACCTCTTATTTCCTTCTCATCCGTCAGTAGCTCGCCATTATGGTTCTTGATGAGGCTGCTACTTCACAATGTCTTGTCTTGCCTGGGCTCTGTGTTTTGCAACCTTATAGATCATCTTTTCTCCTTCTTCTGTCTCCATGTTGTCATACCAGTCCGACCATGCTTCGGCTTTTGCCACCACTTTCGTCGTCTCCCTCTTTGCCTCCTTATATGCTTTTCTCTGGTCTTCACCCCCTCCTTTTTGCCAAGCTTTGAAAGTCTCCTTCTTCTTCTTCTTCTTTATTTTAGCCTGCACTTCCTCACTCCACCACCATGTTTCTTTTCCCTGGTGTTTTCCTCCCTTTGTGCAGCCACAGACTTCTGTTGCTGCTTCTACAATCTTCTGCAAAACTGTTGGGACACTTATAGTAATATTATAAGCATTTATCCCCGCTGCCCTGGATCAATGTTGAGTTAGTAGACATGTGTGCATCAACATTGATTTGGGGGGGGGGGGGGTCAAAGCCACTTTAGTAACACCAAGTATACCTTCTTACGCACACTATGGAATTTGAGTTGCTACCGTGGTGCTTAATAATAATGGCACAAGTGTCCCAACGAGATTTGCAGAAGATTGTAGTACTGCTGTCTTCATGGCCCTCCAGTTTTCTTCTACTGTTTCAGTGTTACTGTTGTATATAAGTCTTTCACCTTGTCTCTATACTCTTTGACTTTCTCTCCCTTCAGCTTCCATATCTTGATCCTCCTTTTTGTCTCCGGCTTTCTCCTCTTCTCCCTCTTGATGTTCAGGACTGCACATACCAGTCTATGTTGTGCCACTACTGCTTCACCTGGGATTACCTTGCAGTTCCTTATCATCTTGAGATCTGTTCTCCTTACCAACACATAGTCAATCTGGGTTGCATGTCTCCCACTTTTATACGTAGGTGATCAGGTGTTCATCTGGCTTCTCATAGAATGTATTGAGAATTGCCACGTCTACACTCTCAGCATACTCCATATATGCAGAATCTTCTCCAACTCTCTGTTTCTCTCACCATATCCTCTTCCACCGTGCACCTGATGAAACCCATGTGCTGTTCTTCCAACATGTCCATTTAGGTCTGCTCCTACCAACAACTTTTCATTCTGAGTCACACTTGTGTTAATTGGCCCCTCTCTGGTTATATATATGGTCCCGGCGGATAGGGTAGATGTATGGTCTCAGATAGGGTATCATTTCTCGCATGTTTGCAAATCGTTGGTCTCACATACTGATAGTATCACCTTCGGAACATGCGGAACTCGGGTGGTTCAACCCGGATACAAATTTCAATTACTCCGGGCTTTAGTGATGAATCTACCCTAAATCAATCAGTTTCTAAACCTTGCATTTCGTTCAAAATTCATGACTACAGCTTGAAACAATTTCCTGTACAAAAATCCCATTCATAGGAAGAAATGCATGATTGGAAGGTCGCGATATCTTGACCCATCTCTGATGCAGGGCCGTATGAAGGCATGTAAGCCAAGGGGGGCAAACACATTTACCGTCCCGAAATTTTGATATTTTCAGCCAAAATTCGATATAAAACCTTGATATTTGTGCTTAAATTGTCTTATTTTGACTAAAAATTATCGGGACAGTAATCTCGGGACAGTTAAAGTAGTAAAATATCGTCCCGATATTTTGATATTGTCCCGTCAGCGTCCTGCTTTTTCGAGCGGGGGGGGGGGGGGAAGTGCCCCCCACCCCTGCTTCGTACGGCCCTGCTCTGATGAATGGTTCTAAGGTTAGATCCAAAAACATCCCCAAGGGGCATGGGATGGGCCTATGTGAATCAAACATTTCAAAAGTTCCCGATTTTGATATAAATATTTAGCATGATTTACAAAATACTTTGTGAGACGCCAGAAACATATCTTTGAGTTTCATGTTTCATTTTTATCATTATTATGTTCAAAATCTGATAGGCCTATTTTGTATTCTAAACTTTTTTTGACCATTTTGGAAATTTGACCTCAACTGACATAAGTTTTGACCTTGATTGCGACCCTGGCCAAAGGGCTGTCCAAGATCCACGTTTGCACTATGTAGAGTCAAGTGATCACAAAATATTGATATTGCTGACCTTTAAATGACCTTAGATCATCTGTTTGACCTTGTAATGACTTAAAGTCAACTTTTAGACCATCTTGGAAATTTGACCTAAAATGACCTTGACCTTGGGTCAAGAGCTATTCATGGTCCAAGTTTAATACATGTGGGGTCAAGAGTTCATGATATATGGCTGTGACCTTGAAATGACCTCGGATGACCACAGGTAATCGTTTTGACCTCAGAGTGACCACAGATCGACTTGTTCACCATTTTGGAAATTTGACCTAAAATTACCTTGACTTCGGGTCAAGGGCTATCCATGGTCCAAGTTTAATCCATGTGGGGTCAAGGGTTAAAGAGTTATGAGTATGACCTCGAAATGACCTCGGATAACCTTAGGGCAGCTTTGTGAACATTTTGAGATTTGACCTCAAATGACCTTGACCTTAAAGGCCTTGACCACACCCCCAGAAAATTTGCAGCGCGAGTTTATCCTGAGACCTTTCATGTCACCAAGTTTCGTTACCATAGGCCTTATGGTTCCAGTTTTGACTTATTGACCTGTCTAACTTTAAACCTGGTCTAAATTTTAAACCTCTTTTGTGCATACAGACCTAATTGTTCGTCTTGCAAAACTGTCTGTACAAAGTAATATTTTCCAACGTCTACGATCCACCGTTGCTATGGTTACAGGTCGAGATAAACTTTTTGTTATTTGCATCAATTGCAAATCAGGGGTGTTGCTTGATACCAAAGAAACAATTGATTGGAGATGTTGGAAAATATTACTTTGTGCAGACAGGGAGACAGTTTTGCAAGATGAACATTTTGAGACCATTTTTAACAAAACCTGACTCTTATTAAATTTGTTGACTCCCAAAGGCCCAACATGTGACCCCTGTAATGACCTTCGATGTTTGTGGATATCTCAAAAACCCCTCATCAGAGATGGGTCAAAGTATATTTTTCTGGGGGGTGGGGAGGGTGGTATCTGTGAAATTGTTTTCACTCAAAAAGAGAGTAAAATTCACTCTTTTTGCCAATTTTACTGGACGTTCAATATGAATGATTACAGTCTACATTTCAATATGACAAATACACAAACCAATATCTGAGTTGGATATAAATTTATTACATTGTATACAGTTTTTTGAAAGGAATACACATATTTAAACCTGCAGAGATCTAATAAAGTTAATCTAACAAGTCTAATAAATACATTACATCTAATAAATACAATGGTTGGACCATGTAAATAATGGTATAAAATTAAATATCTAACATGACTTTTACTTGATACAAGTGCTTAATGTGCTTTCCAGTGTAGGCAAAATACTATTTCAAGACAATCTTGCTGCTATATACACAGAGTTCATCATGTGAGTACAGATATGACTGCCCTAAGTAATATTTATTTTACACCTTGTAACAAGAATGTGAAAAATAAATCAAAATGTTCCTGTCTTATGTCAGTGGTTCTGGAAATGGTTCTTTGAAATGGTTCTTCAGGTGACGGTGTCACCTGAAGAACCATTTCAAGAACCACTGACCCAAGACTGGAGGTCAAACAGTGTGCAATCTAAATTTATGACGTAAGGCAGCTATTGCAGATACGACTTTCTTGCACTCACATGATGAGTTAACTCACAGGAAGAGTGATGAACAATCACTGATTATCTTCAAGACATAACTTTTGAGTTGTTTTAGCTTTTTTGGCACATGTATGTTTATTAACAAGAATAAAACCAATTGTAAAAAACAAACATGGATTTGAACCATATATATATATATGTTTGAACCCAATGAGCCAGTATATAGGCACACATGGACAAGAAGAGCTGGTTTACCGACTTTTAGCCTCCTGTCTACCGGCGTGGGTAGTTACAATTTTGAATGATTTTGTTTACAAAAGACATCAATGAATCTTTTAACTTGATCTTTGTTGATGAGTCAATTTGCTTTTATTTACAAGAGAGGAGACTTATTTCCCCAGATTTTTGCTAATTTGATCATAATTTTCATCAAATCTAGGGTTGAGAGCCAAAAGGCCGTATTTGCATGTGCAACAAAGGTGCAAATACAGCCTTGTGGCTCTTTTTTTCTTCCAGCAGATACAGCCTTCTGGCTGTCAACCCTCGAAATGTAGCGTCGCCCATACATGGTGTATCAAAATCATTGCTATTCAGAATAAATTAATCTTAATTTTAAGGCTTATTTGGTGGTTTTAAACATCAAGGTTGGCCCGGGTCAGCGGTAAAGATACACATGGAATGGTAAGGGTTCATAAAGGGGTTAAAATGTTAAATTAATATTTTATGCTCGTAACTTTTTAAAATTTGATTTGTTTTTGTCTGAAGCAAAAATGAATACAATAATCGCTTTTGCTAAAATGTGACTACTGACTACAATTAAGCCATTTTTATAAAATCACTAAATCTTAAAATTCATACTTTTGTGTACATTAATGTACATTTGTTTGAACGATTGCCAGGGCTCAGGAAATTGGAGTATGATGTCACTTAAAAAGCGAATTTGTCTCAAAGAATTGACATGGATTCATGATTAATAGAAATGCTAGTTAAAACCGAGGAACAACATAGAAGGGACAATGCCTAGGATAATGTTCTTTCCAAAATGTAAAACATGATTTCATTTCGTAAATTCATTTATAGTTGCATAATCACAGTGCCCGAAATGGCTTAGTTGTAATCGGATGTCACACTTTAAAATACAATTTTTTTTACAATACTGTTCAATATTACTAATATATTTACAGTTGTCTCGGTTTATTGTAAACACTACTATTAATCTATTAATATGTACAATCTATATAGTGTTCGAATAAGTACATGATTTTTTATACAAAAAATGATCATTAAAAATTCTGAGCAACATGACGATTCCAGGCCTGTATTTTAAAGGTTACCAGCCACTACCTAACAAATCTATCTTTTCAAATAAAATACCCTTTAAAAGGGAATAACACAATCTGTGATTAATTATGTATACTGGTGACACGTACTGTAATCATGATATTTAGACACTGCACCCGGACAAATGATAAATCAATATGTACTTTGCACATCTAGGTGTAGGTTCCGATCACATTCTCATCCCCAGGGCTCAACCGGAAGTATTGTATTTTTTGATGTCAAATGAAAGCCCATATTTTTCTGATTATAAATCCAAAATTTTGCCTCCAAATTCCAAATAGTTTTTGAGATATAGCAAAAAGTGTAATGGTGATTGTATACCTATTTTCCATTTCTTATGTATTTTCATAACAGCCTCATACCCAGGGGTGCATACTTTGTTTTGGCTCTAAAGAGTAAACAAGAAGCAAACACCTTTAACTGGACTTGAGCAAATGATCCAAGTAACTGTGCGGGTACATACGTGTAGTTGTGTTACTTCCACTCACATGCACACCTCAGGATGTCAATATGCGCCATAAGAGGAAAGTCAGTTTGGTGCGACTGTGTGAACACAACCTGCACTACTGAAATGCACATGAATCTAGAATCATCTAGATTTGACACTTTTGTGTGGAGAGCCCCATTCACTACCTCTACCACTACTGATGTTGTGTAAATGCAAAAATCTATGGTAAATGTGACCAGTCATATCGAAAGGTACCTTTAGGGTCCCAAAATGAAAATTGATTTTTTTGGTCTCATCTGAAAAATTATATTTTAAGCTTTAAAATGACACCTTGTTTTTGGTTATTGGGACGTTCAGTTGCAAAGTTACATCCAAATTGGTAAAATGTATTGGACGGATTCAGAAAACTGTAGTTCTGAGAAAATCGAGTTTAAAGTTTTTGTACGGGTAAAACTTGAATGGAGAAAGGACTTTTATTTCAGTTTTTAAAACATTTGTCTAACATTTTGGATGTTGGAGCCTGATTAATATTATACAAATACAACATGGTATAGAGGTGTATAGATCCTGAGGTGTTGGATTCGTGTGACTACTTCCCGACGCGAAGCGGAGGGAAGTGGTTACACCCATCCAACACCGAGGGATCTTAGATTGCAGAGGGGAGCTCATGGAGTCGGGGTTTTCTTGTACTGGTTGTTTAAGTATAGGAACTATTTTCCAATACTGCCCGAAATAATCCATGTTGTATTTGTTTTACTATACCTCATAAATATTTCACTAAGTTAGATGTAAACACAACAACGGCAACAAAAATGTAATAAAAACGTCCGTCGTTCTTGATTACCTACCACAATGAATTTTAAACTTACGAGTGACATGGTTATTGGGGTGCGATAGTAGGGGTGCGTTAGTTTTTCAATTTTTTCCCCGAGTGAGTATTACGCACACTCCAACAAGCACTTGAGGGAAGTAGGCTAAATGCTGTCACAAGCATCAGGTAAAACTGACCAATTATATTTCATGGTTGCCTAATAAGTATTTATGAGGTATAGTAAGATAGAATACACTTCAAAAGTAACGTTTCTGATGAAATTAGAAATTTGATCTTGGACGTGATTTTTGACTATGCTCAGCTTCAATGGCCCGTGTCTCGTAATTTACTATGCCAACGTTAAAGTACCTTTAGATACGATGGGCTTCAATGGCCCGTATCTTGTAATTTACTTTGGCGACCTTAAGATACCTTTAGATACGACAGGGCACAAATGATAAACCACCATATATTTGAGCTGATCAGTTTCTTCTACCTTATGCAGCCCCCGGGATGCAGCCAAATGACTGCATGTGGCCTTTTATTTCTGAATAACTTAACGGACTGATTCCTTCCAGGGATTCTTTAACATGAGTTAGTTGGAGATTACAAATGTAATTTTTAGACTATTGCCTCATTTGAATTACTGAGTTTATGAGCTGTACAATGACAATTAAAATCGACTACATTTACAAAATGTACATGTTTTTACATAAGGCCCAAAAAAATTAATTGTTTGATTGGCGTAACATAGAAAAAAAAATAGGGTAGGTAGGTCGGATTTTTTTTTTTTTTTAATTTTTTTTAAATTTTTTAAGTCTATGTTTCACATACAAGAACACAAAATATATGGCACATATACAAAAACATCTTCACTTTTTCTGTAACACATCTTTATTGGTCATTTTGAATGTCCTGCAAGCCATATCTTGGGCTTCCATGAATCGATTCCCATCAAATTTGGGATTTGGAGGTTTTTTACCATGCTCAAAAAAATAAAAATATCTAGGGTCGGTAGTAAAATTAGGGTTTGTCGGGTTACGCCAATCAAACAATTTTTTTTAGGCCTAAACAGAAACAATATTTAAAAAATGACTATTTTTAATACCCTGACAGTATCACTATATACAAGTCACTTGTTCACTAAAATCCTCTTCTAATTTGCATTGTTACATTTATTTTTAGGCACCAAACACATGTGCATTTTATATTAAAGTGGACATACAGACGGTACATTTATTGGCATTTTTGTCTTAAAACAAACAATAAATGGAGAAAGGGCAAGATGAAAGCAAGGCTACTGTATGTATCTTAGAACTTGATTGTCAAAAATCACTTAAGGTTCAAGGTAATAAATTGCTACAGACATTAATGGCATATATATAACGTTAACATATAGAAGCACCTTCCATTCTTAACAAACAATTTGTAATTTCTTCGAAATAGACTCTCATTGAATCATCAGATGTGAATGACGGATACACTGTTCACATAACCTTGGGGCAAGGTTACGATATGTTTACGTCATCACACCAGGTAGAGCGGACACCGACCGGACATTAGTTTGTGGCTGGACGGTGTCCATACAGAGACCAGGTTGGGGAGATACCAGTGTTAAGGCCTAGATAATTGGCCATTTTTGAGAAATTTTTCTTCAGAATTTTTCTCATGGTGTTAAATTTTTATTCTGAGTGAACATATTCATTCAATTTTTTTCTCATGGTGTAAATGTTTTATCAAGGTGTATATATTTATTCTGAATGACCATTTTCATTCTGAATTCTTTCACATGAAAATAACTGTATTGGTAAACTTTTCTTCTTTTTTCACCTCATAGAGATTTTCTGACGCTTACTGCTGGTAGAACTTTTCATGATAAGCTTATCTCTTGATGGTAATATTTTCCTAATAGTAAAAATTGCAGGGGCGTCGGAAGAAAAATAAAAGTGGTGTGGCCCTTGGAAAAAGTGGTGCGGCCAGTGGCCCTTGAGTTATCAAAAATGAGGAAACAACTAAACCCCAGTAGACTACAGTTACTAAAAATGATTTTGTACAGTTCTATGTTGTGGTTATTTATGCTGGGACTATAATAAACGCATCAAACTAATTAAATTAAATTATTTTTTTTTTTCTGGCTGAAAAGTGGTGCGGCCAAAGCCCACATGGTTCCGACGCCCCTGAAAAATTGTACACCATATGAAAAATTCTGGATTAAGGTGTCTGGTCCACACGTACTGGTACGCATTATATGCAGTGTGTTTTGAATAAAAAAAATGTCACATTTACTAATTTTGCGTAAAAAGTAGGTCGGTGACCCTCACTTTTTAACTTTGTTAATTAAAAGAGCATACTTGTGCGGAAATTTTGTGAAATAAATACTTTCAGTGGTAAGTTTTTGAATCAACTCTAAATAATGTCACTTTTGTCACATTTCCCATAGACCCCTGTACTAATTCCGCCCCCCCCCCCCAAAAAAAATGCTATTTTAAAACTAACTCGCATGTAAAAATGAGTACGGTGACCCCCTATTTTTATTTTAAAAATTGGTTCTACATTGATACAATATTATTCATGCTGATTTATATCAGCAAATTTCAGTCAGAACTATCATGGACCAGACACCTTAAAATGTCTACAAACCCCCAAATGACAAAGTATATACATCTTGGACTTTCTGCTCCATAAAGTAAAAACGCAGTATGTGCATTCATAAAGCAAAGCAGATACATCCTTTTAGCATACAATTTCACTTCCATGCATGAAAATTGACTTTCAAAAAAAAGCTGAAAGGGTAAAAATTTGCAAAAAATATTGATTTTACTCCAAAAATAGAAAAAACTGAAATCAGCTGAAAAGCTGATAATTTTCTTGCCTGCACTTCAATGCACGCCCATGTTAGAAAGTTGTGTGTACATATGTTTGCTATAGTAGATACTGCCTTCAGTTATGCAAAAGAATTGGTCGTCTGCTCATTTGTTCAGGATTATTCCAAGAGAAAAGGAAGTAGCTTGCAATTGATCTGCAATGCACATACTGTGTTTTTATTTTGTTGGGACAGCTTCAGTCACCTGGTTGTGTAGCTAATACAAAAAATGCTTCTTCAGTTTCTCCTCCGCTTTTGTCATTCTTCACGTTTAAGTGCGTAAAGCAATCACGTGACACGTGACCCAAAGAGATTAAATGTTCTTGGACTGTGCGATTGTACGTTGGATACGCTGGCATCCTGCGAAAGTATCTCTCGCTGTACTCCGACATACCACACAACTCTAAGTCTCTACAGTCATCTAGTATTTGACAAGCTTTATCAGGTTTCTCTTTGATAAATACTAAATGTTGAGCGATTACTTCGATCGTAACAAGGTATCCTAAATTCAATTCCTGTAAATTTATACACGCAGTTCGAAATTCTGGTTTGCTAATCTTACGTAGAATTTTGCGATTTTTAACAACCGATATATACGATGTCATTGGTCCGGCTGAGAGCAAGATGGCTGCCATAATGGTTCTTTGCGTTACTTCTCCATCACGCATTGTAAGTGCCTTGGCTGGAGGCCATATTTGTTTTGCCTGCAATAAAAACAAATTGAAAAATACAAAAGTGTTATATGTATACAAAACCCAAACCCTGCTGTTGCAGAACAAAAATGTTCTGGATTGTTGGGAGGGAAATAGGCATGGGAGATGGAAAACAGAGGTTGTCAGAGTTGAATACAAGAAAACCCCAACTGCAATAGCAGTTTTAGAGATTTAGTATTGATCAATTATTTTAAAAATTTAGTATTTATCAAGTATTTAGTATTTATCAATTTTTCAAGACATTTTAGAAATCAGTACAAAAAATATTTGTTATCTAGTTATGATCAAGTTTGAGTTTTTTGAGCTTTGTTTGTATTGTATTGTTTTGTTTCTTTTTTCCTTTTTTCTGTACAAGTAGTAACATAATGTTGCAAGTTTTCCGGGAGTTACTATCTTCCAGCTCATGTCTACCTTTCAACCATGGGCTGGTCTCCATGGTAACTCCTTGAACACTTATTAATCAAGGGGTAGTCCTCTCTGGCCTACACTGGCCTTTTGAGTATACTCCTCCATAATTGTCTTCGTATTTTTATCTTGTTTGTTTATATTTTACATGTATATATTATGGAATAAATTCTGATGATGATGATGATGATGATGAGAGCTCCCTAAGTTCTGTAAAATATAAATGCATACAAAATGATTCCAATTCACTAAAAAGCATTTCCATGTCTATATCCCAATCATGGTGTTACATTTGACCTTGTAGTTGACTTTTTTAGACATTGTTAGATAATTTTTCTAGTATATAGTTGCAGAGGGGAGCTCATGGAGTCGGGGTTTTCTTGTACTGGTTGTTTAAGTATAGGAACTAAGTACTATAACAATTATCTAACAATGTTTAAAAAAGTCAACTATAAGGTTAAATGTGACACTATGATTAGGATATTGACATGGAAATGCTATTTTAGTGATGTGAAAGCATTTTCAGAGATTTTGATGCACTTACATTTTATAAGTATAATTATCAGAAGGGAGCTATTGGAGTTGGGGTTTTCTTACACTAGTGTATTCAATTGTAAAAGGCAATGCTTCAAGTTTTAACAGGGCTCGAAGTAAACTCTAAAACTTCTGAGCACTATAAATCAGACGTAGAAGGACATGAGGTAGAAAGTATAGGTCAAATTAATTGACTTTCAAGATGGTGAAAAGCAATCTGGACACAGAAAAGGGAAACAAAAACATGGAAAAAAGATGAGGGGGCATACATACAACTTTCCAACATCTACAATTCATCATTCTGAAATAGGTGGGGCAGGATTTTCAAAAAGTGGGAGTTTTAAGAGGAAACATTTCTGTTATTGGTCAACCTTAAACTACGGCCTAGATCTATTCATGGTATTGGTAAACTAATCTCTTCTTGCAGTGATGGTTATGATTAACACAATGGTGAAATTGTACATGGGAAAATGTTCATTCAGAATGAAAGTTTACACCATTCTTTAAAAACCAATCACCATGAGAAAAATTCTGAATGAAAATGTCAACAAACTACAAAAATGACGAAGTATATCTACTGCTTAATTCAATGAGATTTCAGCATAATACACCTGTATGAACTGTACACATTGCCTGGGATAGTGTTTTGGAGGTAAGAGGCAGTGATTGTAGTTATACTTCTGTTTACTTAGGGAATATGGGGACGTCCTATGCCCGAGCTGACAGTAATTTAGGGCAGAGGCCCTACGGCAGGAAAAGGTTAAGCAGATGAGTTTACAGTAGTATTAGGGACCGCTCACTATTTACGCCAGGGGGGGTAATGGGCTTTTTCCGATTGTTTAAATCAATTTTTTTCGGATTCCCCCCAAATTCCTATTTAAAAATTTCGGGTTCCCCCCTAATGGCTGATGAAATTTTTTTATTTCAGCTAAAAATTGACATAAAACCTTTGCTCAAAAATGTGTTTATTTTGATTACAAAAATTATGTAAAATTGAAAATTTGCGCGTAGCGCGCGTTTTTCTCTGTCTTTTTTCATTGTTTTTTTCTTTGACAGTTGAAAAAAATTTCGCATTCCCCCCTCATTCCTTTAAAAAAAATTTGCATCCCCCCTCTTTCTGGAAAAATAATTTTGCATTCCACCCTAAATTTTACCATACCCCCTGGCGTAAATAATGAGCGGTCCCTAACGCCATACTTGTTTCCTTGAGAGCAATTAAAATAGAGTTTTTGGGTTGGATGGGAGGTCAAAGGCCAAACAATAATTTAGGACAATGTACACAAAAATCCAGAGTGTAGGGCCCCATAATTTGTAAATGCAACCCCTACCCTGTATTTTTGTACACAGCTTTACGTGACTGTCCGACCACGGAGCAAGTAGAGTAAAGTTTCTTGCTCAAAGAAACAAAGAGACGAAAACTGCCCAGCCATGGGGTCGAACGTTTGTTCATGATGATACTGAATATTTGATGAAAGTTCTGATTTCAAATCAAGGATGATGTACTTACAAGTAAGTACTTCTTGGTGTTTTATTGTAATTATTAAAACACGATAATATAACACATGTACATATTTCCTAGTGCAAGTACATATTTTTAATCATTGAGTTGAAATCAGAACTTATATCAAATAT
>JXSR01S073353.1:111293-122199 GCA_000969725.1 Ophiothrix spiculata
ACAAATATAGCTAAGAATGTCACCTACACATGGTGTAACATTCATATCAATATCTTTTCTAGATTTCTGTAGGTTACCTGAAAACGACAGTATGGTTAGGGTAAAACGGTAAAATATCTAATGACATTTCACCTGAAATTATATGTGCAGCTTATGTATGAAAAACCATCTGTAAACCCAAAAGTTATGTAAGTTACAGAATAAATTTGTTATGAAAGTGTACCTAACAGTCCAACAAGTCATTTGTCACTGATAAAGTAAACTTGTTACAGACATAAATTACCCAGATTCCCAATATTTGAAAGGATGTCTTGTATCCTCTCAGGTTTATGAATGCCAGCATAGTGTGTTTCTCTGTAGCCTGACTTTTCCAAGTGCGTTTTCATGTAAAACGCAACAGTTAAAGCCATTACACCGCTTTTTCAGTCAAAAACATGAATTTGGTTACCTTTGGTATCTACCATGAAAACATTTTAAAAATAAAGCTTCATAATGCCACCATTTTGTATCTTGTTTTATTAAGTTCAATTTCTTTGTAAACTGTGTCTTTGGTGATTTTAGTATTATTGCTGGAGGGGCTTTTTCGTCCAATTATTGTTATTCTTGTGAATGACCATTTGCAGTTTGGGTCAGCTTTTTTAATCATCCCGCATAATTGTATGTTCATTCTTATGTTTTACCATTTTTTTACTGTATAGCAATACTACATGGTTATATTATGGACATTTAATTCACTTGTATTTGAGCCACTTTAAAAAATGTTGCACATATTTTGACCGTTTCCAGTGTAACGAAACCCTCTGTGATTTTCATGACACTTACAGAAATCTAGATAAAATATTAATATGATTGTTGCACCATATGTGTAGGGACATTATTAACTATATATTTGCCAAATTTTAAGTAGCTACCTTTATTAGAATAAAAGTTATGATACAACAGGTAAAACTTTTTGAATGACCCTCGTATTATATCCGATACAATATGTTAGGCAAAAGTGAAAAATACTTTTCCCCAAACCCTTTATGGCATTATATACAGAACAGCCCTTTTACAATAAAATCTGCTGTGGTATGCTATAAGAATCATTCCTTTTACAGTTTTACATATTTCTTTTTATTTTAATGTTTTCAGGAACTCTATAGAATGGAATGTATAAAAGAACTACTTTTAAATGCTAATTTTTTAAAGCGATACTATAAGATGTTGCTAACAGGATGCTCCTTATCATCTTTTAAAATTATTGACTGATTTGGTTTGATTTTGGAGAGTTTCAATATTTACCAAACAACAAAGTTGCATACTTTATCAGTTATTGCAATTTTATATGTCAAATAAATATCAGGATCCCAAATTTAATTCAACATGTTTTAATATAAGAAAGTACATGTGAGCATTTACATCCTGAGCATTTTGTGCACTTGTTTATAATGAGAAAACAAGTTTAGAGAAAAAATATGTCGGCCTATATTAATTGAAACTGAAGGGGTTTGTTTTGTCCGTATTGGAACAGTGTTCTTCAAAGGGTAGTGGATAATGGGGATGATGAGACTTTATATATTGTCCTTTCCAAGACAATCCAGTGAAGTCAATTAATTTACAAGTTCAATAATTTTCTATATTATGTAAGACATTATTTTTTGAAGCATTCTTCAGGAACATGCCCCTCATCAATCAATACTCGTATGGTGCTCTCTGAAAGATACGACGGCGGTCGTTGCTCATACCGAATCTCATACTCTTCACTAGTACACATATTTGGATGAAGAACGTTTCTAGCGACACTCGGATGTGGTTTAATAAACACTTGCAGAGGCCTGCGATTTTGTACACGTGTGATATAGCCGATACCAAGGTCTTGTAATGCTAACAAAGCGCTCCTATACTGCTCTGTTGAAATGTGCCGCATTGACTGGCGATTTTTAACAACCATCTTCCATGTGGCAACGGGTCCTGCTGTAAGAAGTACCGCTAACATTATATCCGATTTTTTGACATTAGCCGGGTCATGTCTCTGCCGACTTGGGCTAACATTTGCTGATATCTGCTGACTTATACTGACATTTGATGACGACTGCTGACTTATGCTGACATTTGATGACGACTGCTGACTTATGCTGACATTTGATGACGACTGCTGACTTATGCTGACATTTGCTGACTGCTGACGTATGCTGACATTTGCTGACCTCTGGCTCTGTCCAAACATGCGCCGTCTGCTTTTCAGTTGCAGTTTTTTCCCTCTTTCCTGCAAGAAAACAGCAAAAGTCATGTTGTCAGCCTGTGTCTATAATACACAGTGATTCTTTTACTTCTAAAAGTTTAAACAAACGTCAATACAGTCACTAACACATCGCAGTTTGTTGCTAAACCCGTACGAAACTTTGGGAGCTGATTCAGGCAGCGATGGTGCGTATGTGGGCCAATCAAGGTTCAGTGACCCTAGAGGTTGTCTCGGAACCTGAAATGATGCTTGGTGTGATATCGAGATTACTTGGGCCACAGTGGTCAGTGTGCAGAGGCCGCTCGGAATTACTAATCTGGGAGGCATAACTCGCTATAAATCCCCAGTATTTTTTACACTTCTCAATAGCAGCATGACTCCCATAATTGAGATGACTTTCAGTTTGTATGTGCACCTAGCTTCATTTTTTGCAGATTTCCTTACATGCAATCTTAAACCAATCCTTCCAACTATCACATTGTGGTTTGCCACTTCTTTTATAGATGCTATACAGTTGTTCACATTGGCTCAATGACAGTTCTTGATGTAATAAAAACTTCCGAAATCATCTTCGCAATTGTTTTTCAATTTAAACATGCATCTCCTAGCTGGCTCTGGGGAAATCCGGTAATATTAAAAGTTTGTTTACAAAAATGTAACAATTTAATTTATTTCTTGAAGCAATGTGCAGGAACATGTCCCTCGTTAACCAAAATCTGTACGATCTCATCCGTAAGATACGATGGCGGTCGTTTGTCATATCTACTTTGATATTCCTCAATTGTACACATATCTGGATTGAGAAGTGTTCTGGCTTCGTCAGGGCGTGGTTTGATAAACACCTGCATGGTCCTTTTTTTCTCTGCTTTAATAAAGGTGCTGTGACCGATACCCAGATCCTGCAATGTTGATAAAGCTTTCATGTATTGCTGCACCGAAATATGCCTCATTGATTGCCGATTTTTGACTACCATCTTCCATGTCGTCACTGGTCCCGCGGTAAGAAGTGCGGCCAACATGATGTCAGAGTTTTTGACATTGTAATTTTTCTTCTGACGTATTGGACCTCTGTTAAGCAGGTGCCGTTTGGTCCCACTCGTCTCCTGCAGAAAAAACACAGGAAAACGGATGTCAGCCTTGATATTGGTAACCTTTGAGCCTTTTTTGTAGATGGTCCTGGTGTATGTAAGTCTCAGTTCCGGCACTGTATGTAAAATACAAAATTCTCAAACCAGAGTTGTTTTCTGTGGATTTTTTAATGGGCACTTTTGATTTCCTTAATCTGCTATTTAGAGGAATGTTTGCAGATAATTTAACAGTGTAGCTCCATGAAAGACAGTGCCAGACATAACCCAGACAAAGTATTCGATGCCACATCATAAAGCCTTTGAATTAGATATCAAGAATTTCTTTGGTATGATTTCGTCATGTGAGTGCAAGAAAGTCGTATCTGCAATGGCTGCCTTAAGTTATATTTGACACCAAGTCACTAGAATGTGAAAAATCCCCCAAATTTCCCTGCGATATGTTAGTGGCTCTTGAAATGGTTCTTCAGGTGACGGTGAAGAACCATTTCAAGAGCCACTGACCCAATACTGGAGATTATAGAGTGTGGAATCCAAATGAATGACAAATGGCAGCTATTGCAGATACGACTTTCTTGCACTCACATGACGATTTGTCACCATGAAGTATAAAAGCAAGACTTTGCCAGTCTAAAGCAGCGTTTTGTTGAGAAGTCAAACCAAGCATATTTAATAAATCATGAGCAACATTTTAACAAAAAAGTTGTTACATTTGCTTCGACTAAAAGAATAATTTGAATATCTTCTACAACATTGAAGATAAACTTATTGAAAGAGGACTAGTTAATTTTAGTAATCAACTAAGCCAATGGACAGGTATTTTTACTGAAATATGTAGCGCGCGACCAGAATGCAGAGCTGCGTCACTACGTACTCGCGCAGCGTCGTTTTATGCGTGGCCAATCTCCTAACTCAGCCAATTTTTAGAATGCAAATAGTCCTGTTTCCTATAGTTACTTTCTTCAATCAATAGTTATCAACCAACAGAGGTCCCATAATGGACCATTTTGTTACTTAACATTAAAAAGAGCAAAAGAATAGACATTTCCCAAAGTAACAGTGACAACATCAGACATGTTTAAAAAACAACAATTATGCATATATATGTATTTAAAATCAAAATTGACAACAAGTTTATTTCACACAAAAATGGCCAATCCAATTATATAACTTTAAAAGTGGCATCAATAGTCTTTAAGTTCTAATGTCTACAACATAGTACACAGTACAGAGGCTAAAAACTTTTTATATCTATACATTGACAGGGTTCCCAACATTTTACAAAAACAATTCCCAGATTTTTCCCTGATGAAATCTCAAAATTCCATGATAATCATTTTTACAACAAAAAGCAAAAACATGTTACTTTCAAATATAATACGGCCACGACTATGAGAACTGGCACAATGGGGAAAATGAATCAGACTGACCACTTTCAATTTTTGAGCCAATCAAAATTCCCTGATTTTGAGGCATTTTGTCAAATTCCCTGACTTATCCCTTGTGGAAAAAAATTGAAATAATTACCCCTGATTTCCCTGATGGGCTGAGAACCAGGTTTCCTTTAACTGACCCATTCCTTGTTGAACATTAAAGGGACTGGCCTAGATTCTTCCCACTAATTTTTTACCTACATATTTTTTTTACATGAATCGGTAGAACATGTTTATAGGGAATTCGTTTATAGTAATAGTAGTTTTACATGATTTTGAGGAATATTGGAGAAAATTGCAATTCTTTACCTGCTTTAATTTTTTTGAAAGAGCTGCAAGTTTAAACTGCATGAAAACCAATTGCGAAGACGATTTCGGAACTTTTATTAGGCAAAAACAAAAAACAAGTTTGTTTCCCGTGCGCATTTCGTCTTGGCGTCATTATTTGCGCATTTCATTTTTTTATTTGATATTTTAGAAAACGAAAATCAAAATAGCCAATTTGATAAAAAGAACGGGGAAAATTGCAAATTTTTTACCAAAGAAGTGTTTTCTTTTCAACAAAAACTTGAAACTGGACAGGTTTCTTACTGAAAAAATCATCACCCATGCGGATTTTCGATCAAATTTTGCCTTAGCACCTCTTGAACAATAGAAAAAAAAGAAAACAAAAATAAAATAAAAAAACGCATTTCGCATTTAGGTTTTTTGACCACCGACAGGAAACAAACTTGATTTTTTTTTGCCTTACATCAAGAATTGGCAAAAAAAAATGTGAAAACAGTGTTTCTAGTTTCAAAATTTAAAAAGATCATGACATTCAAATGGACCAAAGCTGAACAGAGATAAGGGCCTGGACTTAGATTCTGTCTGGGACACCTTGCTCTTAAAGAGGATGGGCCTAAATAATGAACTCAAATTTATGTGACATTACAAGCAACAAGAAAGTCACAGCAGAACACCAGCTGACAACGGATGTAGCGTATCCGAAAGCACCCCTGAGGTACGTCAATTTCTGCTGTCCAGAAGGTCAAACCATCACCAATTCAAGATTAAAATGCTGTATGCTTTTCAGTTGTATTTTATCCCTCTTTTCAGCAAAAGGGATGCTGTAAGTTTCTGTCCATAATACTGATTCTTAATTCTTCAAAAACTTCTAATGCCCAATTGGTTTTCAATACAAACTTATCTCCTTGCACTTTAGAAGTGTGATTTTGAATTCAATGGTTTGCATATAATTTTAATCATTTCTTGAAGCAATGTGCAGGAACGTGACCTCCTTGAATCAAAAGCTGTATGATATCTTCCGTAATATATGACGATGGTCGCGTCTCGTATCTAATCAGATACTCCTCCAGACTACACATATCTGGACGAATAAGTTTTCTCGCTTCCTCAGGCAGGGGTTTGATAAACACTTGCAAGGTCCTATTACTGCCTGTTTTAATATAAATGATGTCACCAATACCCATATTTTGTAATGTTGTCAGCGCTCTCATGTATTGCTGTACCGTAACGTGTCTCATTGATCGGCGATTTTTAACGACCATCTTCCATGTCGTTACTGGTCCTGCGGTAAGAAGTGCTGCCAACATGATGTCAGAGTTTTTGACGGCGTAATTTTTCTGTTCCCTACGTATTGGACTTCTGCTAAACAGGTGACGTTTTGTTCTACCAAATTCCTGCAGAGAAAATACAGGAAAATTGATGTCAGCCTTGTTATATTGGTTACTTTTGAGCCTTCATGTAGACTTGCTCCAAGTCTTTGATCAACAAATTCCACCTCTTCTGTCCCTGTCTTTGTCATTGTTTGATGAGTTTGATAAAACACTGTAAATGTCTTCCATTTGTTTCTTTTCAATTGTTTTCGGATAAACAACAATGAAAAATCTACACATCTCAAGTTTGATATTCCAGTATTCAAATATGGACCCTTAGTGAAACCAAGGCAACATGATGTGGTTACATTGGCCATGACCCAACCATCTACGGCCCAAGAAAGTGTATGATGCTATGATGCTGTCAGATTGTCTATAAAATAACCACAAGCATCAAAGCATCTTGTATTCCTACCAAAATCATAATAACTCTGGGAATGGTGAATCCCTTAATGTCCAACTGGTCAGTCCCTAAGACCAATATCAATATTTATGCCAGTATGAAAGCTGTGGCTACTATGACAGGGTGATATTTGAAGACAGGTGCTAGGTGATAAATTTTGTCATAATATCAAAGCATACAAAAGTCAAAAGGACAAAATCTTTATATCCACAAATGCAGCGACACAATGTTCATGATGTTTTTCAAAGTTATGGTAACAACATCATCTATGAGTTTTAATGACTACATCACAGGAAAAAAGAGGTACAGTATTTTACTTGTTAACTAATGGATCATGGAGGGTCTCAAGGGCCTTTTACTACTTTATATCCACAAATGAAGCAAACACAACATTTTTCAAAGTAAAGGTATCAACATCATCTATGAGTTATAATGACTATCACAGAAAAAAGGGTAGTCTTATCTCTTTTTCCATGACTAACGCACCTCTTTTTTTCCATGACTACATAGAATAGATACTAATATTTTTATAAACATGTATGGTTTACTTATTAAAAGAACATAGTCAGATCTTTAAACCAAGTTTCCTATTTCATTATGCATACCAATACAGAGGCTTCAGTTTGAAAGACAAAGATGAAAAATGTAGTGTAAAATGTTTAAAGCAATTTTCATAACTCGACTAGTCCAATCCTAGGATGTTTGCTTTTTTTCTGTGATTCACTTATATCTGAATATACCCCACTCTTTAGAAAGCCAGAGTTCTAGATAGTCAGCGGATCCCTTCTATTTTCAGAGGGAAGATCAGTCAGCTATTTAGAACTCAGGTTTTCTAGTCTGAATAGTGGATCTACAGAGTGTCCCAGATGATTTATACCCGGCTATTGGATTTTTTTTATGGTCCAGTAGGTAAGGTTTTGGTCAAATCTAGTTTATTTTCAAGTTAAGCATGTCTTTACGTTTCTGAAGAATTTTGAATTTTTCAAATCGCATGTTCCTGTGGAAAGTTTTTGCGAATTGTAAAATTGTAATCAGAGAAATTGTTAAACTTAAATAGGAAAAACTGACTACACTGAAACCCTCTTTTACTTTTCTAAAGTTAAAACGTAAAATACAATTAAAGTTTTATTGATTGACTGTGATGTATATAAAGGGTGTCCTTGAGAAAGAAATAACAATTTGGGTTACAGTTGAACAGCTTTACAATGACCAGTATGTTAGGAGTTACGCGCTTAAAGGGAAACCCACCTAGAAACTTCACATTTGACATATGGCAACCAGAAATTAGTAGTTTGGATGAGTATTATGGGTGGCATTTCAATATTAGGACCAGTATTAGTCGACGGAAACGTCAACATGCGGAAGTATGTTGACATAATCAACAGAACTGTGGTTCCTCAACTTGCCCTCCAATATGGTGTCCTGCTCCATATCTGAATAAGTCTATGTCGCTATTTTGTGTAGGAATATATTCACAAGTCTCCAAGGTAATGCTTTAGATTATAGAAAATTACAAAACCAAAGAAAAAAGATTTATATTACAAGTATTTGCTATACCTGCACGATTATTTGTACAGAATGATCAAAACCACGTTTACCTAGATTTTCAATTACGTCATCGCACAAAGCAATGAAGCATGATATTTCGATGAAACCTATGGAAAATGTAGAAGACTTATCAACTAATGTAGAAAGGCTGTTGGTTTTATGAAAAATTACGATTTAGTATTTGTTCCGATTTTTTGAAACCGGGTATAAACCATTTGTGGACACTCTGTATATTGTGGATTGTATCATAGAAGAAATAAAGGTCCTAGGATTGGACTGCACTAGGCATGATAAAAGTTGGTAATAAAATATGGAGTACATTAGTAAAGTACATCACATCGTTAGAAGTTATTGACAACCTTAAGGAAAATAATGTCATAACATATGACGTCATAGCACCCTCAAATGGTCGGTTACCCCATTTTTTAAAGCTAAATTATGAATTTTAGACTACAATCTATTAAACTGAGAAAAATTTTAAAAATGTGTCGGTAAGAAGTTGTCACCATGATTATCTTAAGATTTCAGATAAATTGGTCCATTGGAATTTGATCTTACAGCTACATGCATTACCAACATGAAACATGTTTCAGCCGTAACATTTCACATAGATTTATGAACAATATTTTTGTACCAAAATCAACAGATATTTGATAAAAAAGTTGATGCAACCAGACCAAGTTCATTTAAATGACCCATCCTTAATAAAATCAAATACAGTGGGACCTCGTTAACACAAAATCAATGGGGCCAAAGAGTTTAGTTTATGTTATCAGGATTTTGTGTTATCCAACCGAATTCACATAGGAAATCAATACTTAATTGGCACCCAGCACCCATTTTGTGTTATCAGGGTTTTTGTACTAACAGATTTTGTGTTAACAAAGTTCAACTGTATACTGATATCTGTTACATTGCATTAAGTTAAAAAAGTTTTCTGCTATTTTCGAAAAACTACAAATTTTGTACTGAACCAACCCTTACCTGCACTGACTGGATGATTTGTGCCTGCATATTGAGTTCATGTGTATTTTAGTGACATATCCAGTTTACTCACATTTGCTTCAGCTATCCTGACAAACAAGGTTTTTCTTAACCAGGCACCCAGGCTCCATTTACCCCATGGCTATCATATTCAGGCTCCTGCTACCAGGAGCCATCTTTTAATCATTTTGGATCGTTTTAGCTTCTTGTCCTTGAACACTTAAGAAAAAGCTTGGATGATAAACCTCTTCAAATACAATTTGTATTTGAGTACCTTATTGCACGAGTATTGAATAGTTTACGTTTGAACATTTTGTTAGCTAGCATATGAGGGTTTCCATATGTGATGACTAACCCTGAAAAGGGAGACTTTGCGACAGAACACTTTTCAAAATACAAGTGAAAATAGGCAGCAAAAAATAAACAAAATAATAAGAATTTCCAGCAGATTTTCTGTTGTAAAATTTGACAGCCTTGATCAATTTCAAAAAGTAAGGTGTCATTCTAACCCTAACCCCACTGAATCTCACAATAACCCATTCCACAAAGTTAAGAAATTCGCCTAAGTCCAAATACGTCATAGACCCGAGTTAGCTGTGATCATGAAATCGCTGCAATGGCAGCGCCTGCTCAGTGGCTTGACATAGTGATAATTGGACTAGGAAGCGGGGGGTCCCGGGTTCGAATCCAGGGGTAAACCTGTGATTTTTGACTTGCAAATTTCCGAGGAGATAGTTTTTAAACGAAGAAGTGGTCAAAAGTGTTAGGGTTAAAGCTTAGAAAATGCTGCAACAGATGAAATGAAAAAAATTAATATCATCTGTAAAGTCCCCCCTTTCGGGGTGAACCATCACATATTTGCTTTATTTTCTTATGTTAATTAGGTAAGTCCTATAGATACGAATGATTTACCAAGCTGAATCTACCTTGAATGTGGTTTTAGCAAATTCAAAATGAATATTCTATCAAGCAGCTGTTCTATAAATTCAGAGTTCTATCCTCCCCCAGTAAAAAATCCAGCTCTGAATTAGTTGCAAATATTTGTATTGGTATCCTTGGTGTGAAAAGTCACTCATACCCCTTTCAGACACACTCAAAAGTCGTCTTAACTTGATATCGAGTCCATTCTTAATTTCAAACACGTCCTTGGATAAGCGAAAAGTAACTCGACTTACAACTGTTCACACAAATGCGCTACGATTTTGAAGTCGAATTGAGATGAACTTTACTTGTTCCAGGTCAATGCGCTGTAGAAGTAAACATGAATTCAACTCGACTTACGACAGGTGTACACACATACGAAAAGTCATCGGTTGTCGTCGTTAGTCGAGTTACTAATGCAACTTAACTTGCTTTTGTTGAAAATTTGATGTAAGACGACTTTTTGAAAGACGACTTAAGTCGAGTTGAACTGTTCACACACAAGTGAATTTTGAACTCGATATAACTAGAATACGACTAAAGACGACTTTTTGGCTCTGTCTGAACTAACGTTGGGACCGTGTACACGTGTAAACGTTTACACGGACGGAACGCGTGTAAACGTTTACAAACTCTATCAAACGTTTAAC
>JXSR01S073353.1:127429-142579 GCA_000969725.1 Ophiothrix spiculata
TGCAACTTGGACTACGTATGTACATACATAGAATTTGGATTGCTTTTACAGTCGCAAATTTGTGACGTTATTTACGTGTACACGGTTACACGTCCGAATAAAAAACCGTGTACACAGATTTGTTAATAACCGTGAACTCCCAACGTTAGTCTGAACGGGGTATAATTCAAAAAGTTCCAGGCTGTAAACATACAGGAAACTTCCTTTAAATAAGCAGCACACATACAAATAACTATACGCCTACAACATGAACTTAAAGGGACAATTCATGATCCACTTTTCATCCTCAAGGTCACCTCTATCAAAATTGAGATTTTTAGCTGGTAAGAATTCTTGACTGATGTATGTTACATTCCCCTGGCCTAAACCATACTTTCAAATGTGTTTTTATTTCTAAGGAAAGTGATAAAATGTGCCATCTTCTAATTATTGTCGGGGGCCTCAACAGTAATTTCAACAGAGTAGTCAACAGAGATTTTAAAATGCTGAAAAACCTGTAACTTGAAAACGAATTGTCGGAATCAAGTGAAATTGTCAGACAACATTTATGTTGAATTCTTCTTTT
Source organism: Ophiothrix spiculata (assembly GCA_000969725.1). NCBI lineage: Eukaryota > Metazoa > Echinodermata > Ophiuroidea > Amphilepidida > Ophiotrichidae > Ophiothrix > Ophiothrix spiculata. Next base: position 127,995 of record JXSR01S073353.1, read on the forward strand.
CATTTAGCTAGAAAAGAGGTGGGGTTTTCGTCACACCCGAATCATGAACTGCACCTTTAACTATCTTCATCCTTGTTTACGGACTGAGCATTTAATTGCGATTGTTGCAATTTGTACTTGGAGATCTTATAATGTAAAGTTGTTGTTGGTATCCTGAATTCTCTCGCTGCTTCCCGCAGTCCCATCTTTTTCGAACATACAGATTGGATCGCCTGCTCCATTGATTCAGAAGTCCATGCCTTCGAAATTCTATTATGTAAAGTCGTAAGTGGTAAATTATACTTTTTTGCCGCATCTCGTATACCCATCTTCTTTTTGGTAACCAAGTCTACAGCTAATTTCAAAGATTCCGAAGTCCATGCCTTCTTTTTGATTGGTTCAAAACTTTGCTTGAAACTTGTGCGAGCAAAAGGTGGTCTTTCATATGAAATCTATTGGCACAAAAACACAGAAAAGGAAAATTTATTAAAAAATGAAGTATCAAAATGTGATGTGATGATTTGAATGTGATTTTGCGATTTAAGTTAACTCTGTGTTGTCCTTTTATAAATTTAATATGAAAGACCACATGCAAGACAAGCCCAATAGAAAATCTCATACAAATCATAATCAAGTATATGTATCTTTAAACTACAAAATGCAACCAACCATGTGACAAACCCATGCATTTGACTACTATCCTATATATAAAGGCCGAACCATAGTCAGCCTCCAAACAAAATTTGTCCTACCAAACATTTGGCCGTGACGTCAAAATGACGAGTGACTCCAAACAAAATAACTTCAACACCAAGTTAAGACCAAATAAAATTTTGCGCTAGATTGCACATGTTATTGAATTGCCATATACATTGGACCAAATGTTTGTTCACCGTTCATACTTTAAATTCGATGGCAAATATTTGGTGACGTCACAACCAAATGTTTGGTAGGAAAAATTTTGTTTGGAGGCCGACTATGGTTCGGCCTTATGGACAAAACCAGGGGCATATTTCACTAATATTATTTTTTGCGATGATTGCAAAAACTTTCACAAACTAGACTCCATCGCGAATATCATTTGCAATGGTTAGTCAATTTCACTAACATCTTTTCACTTTTGATCTTCATAGATGAGCCTATCGCAAACTTTCTGATAATCTGTCCAAATATGGGACAAAATAAAAGTCATGTGATATCAAGAATTTGCAATAACTTTCCAAACAATGTGGCTTAAAGTTTCATATTTTTTTGTTATGGCATTTGTTGAATTAAATTTAGGATCCCAAATTTGATTACACATGTTGTAGTACATGTATAAGAAAGTGCATGATGAATTTTCTTCAGGGCAAAACAAGTTCAGGCAAGGGTAGTGCTAGGCATGATATCTTGGGAGTCCCTTGAGACGTATATGCAGCCTAGTGCTAAGCTTGAGTTAAAGGGGCATTGGACAAGTTCAGCATCATCCCCAAACTTTTCCCCATGCTTTTTTGAAATTTTTGCATCATTTGAAGTATTAGCAGTAATAATGACAGTATGCAAAGTTTCAAAGTCAAATTCAAACCCTTTATATCAAAATATTTAGATATTCGATAAATACTGCCCTCTATATAGTTGAATTTTTAAAATTTGCCTTTTCAGGAGATCTAATGTAAACTTCAAACTTCTTTTCATTATCTGCAATCTATGATGTAGACGGAATGTTTTACAAACGAATCTTTGGCTCTTTCTTGATATATGTGTACCGCCGCGGCAAAAGGGTCCAGTTGTCGACTCCTACATGTTGCTCATTGTAGCATATCTGATGTATACATATACCATACATTAGATATGCTACAAGGAGCAACATGTACGAGCCGACAACTGGACCCTTTTGCCGCGGCGGTAAACATATAGCATCAATAAATACGATTAGAGAATAGCTTTATACCCAAGATGAAAAAACAAATTTAAATTAAAATTTGTGACTTTCTGAAGGTTTTGATCAAAATTTTCCCGATATTTATTAATTAAGTGTTATTGTCGAGCATATGAAGTGTAAATCATCCTCAAATAAAATTTTAAAATTTTGTCCAATGCCCCTTTAATCAGCGAAAATATTAATATTCATTCTCTTAATCGGTCATAATTGTAATAATTTTAAACTGTTTTAACATAACCCTAACTTTACTACGTACTCAAAACACCGTGGAAGGAAATCAAGAAAATGAGGGGGGAGGGGTGCCAGATTGCGGGTTCCAATCCCACCTCAAACATAGTGCAAATGGGCATTTTTTATATTAGCCTCTTCAAGGAGATTTTAAACAAAAATGGTTTAGGGTTAATGGGAATCACTGACCATAACCATACTACATACTAAAAACCACCTCGGAAGGAAATAAAACAAATTAGCCAAAATCAAAATACAACACAGACGGGAGGTAGTATTGCAGAGAATTGCTGCCTAAGCAGCGCCTGCAAGTGGCCTACTATTACCGGATCGGGGTGCGCCAGATCGTGGGTTCGAATCCTACCTCAGACAATTGTGAACGCGCGGCTCCACTGCGTTTCACGCTGAACGTACTGTCATCTATCGTCTCATAATGGATGGCCAAAATTCCTTATTAGGAAGTAAAAATGCACTCAGTGACTAAGAATGTTTATTATTAGATTCTAAATATCTATGCTATATATCATCTTTATGATCACAATCACTATGATCATCATCATCATTATGATCACTATCATTACTACCAGTGTTTCCGCTAAGGCCGTATGGCACGCCATTGGCCCAGGAGCGGTGAAAATTGGAGTAACGAGTTTCTGAAAATGTGGGAGAAAGATATTTTTCTAGCTTTATTGAGCGAGCCAATGTTCAGCCACAGCTCATGATTTTGGGGCAAGCACCTTTAAAACTTTGTCAAACTTGCTCGAATTGGTGCACGGTCAAAAACCTTGGCGGAAACACTGATTACTACTGTTATTATGAACTATCTAAATATATGGAACTCTGTGATTTATAACGGCTAATATTGGTGATTTCTTGCTTCAGTGCAGGAAGCTTATCAGCTAGTTCCATCTTCTCAGATTCGAGCACCGTTTTCTTCTGCAGAAAATCTTTTTTGACTTGCTCGTACACTTGTCGCACAGGTAAATTTGCATTCTTCGGATCCTCCGCAAATTTCTTCAATTCAACTTTGAATTCCATCACAAATAAATCAGGGGGTGGGTGATTATGACTACCGGTCAGTGTCGCTTCGTTTTGAGAAATGGATGCATTGGCTTTACAATTCTTTTGCCTATGATTGCATCGAAGATAAATTTTATCACCCATTTCGTTTCTTTTAGTGAACAAAAATCCCTCAATGAGGTAAGCAGTTCCTCTGGTCAGCTCAAACTTGCGATATGAAGTCGTTGTTTTCCCTTTTGGTTGTTGGTTGGGGTATGATAGAGTATGACCAGCCAAAGAAGGTGCAGTTGTTTCTTTTGTCGACATAGAAATAAGAGTACCCACAGAGGCCGCCACTGTAGAAGTTGTTCCTGTTGTCGGCATAGGAATAGAAGTGCCCATAAAAGATGCTGCCACTGTAGAAGTTGTTCCTACTGTCGACATAGAAATAGAAGGACCCACAATAGAGGCCGACACAGTAGAAGTTGTTCCTACTGTTGGCATAGGAATAGAAGGACCCACAATAGAGGCCGCCACTGTAGAAGTTGTTCCAGTTGTCGACATAGGAATATGACGCGCAAAAGAGGTCGCTTCTATAGAACCTATGATGGCTTCCGTTGTTGTAAACTGGGGAGTGCTTGCTATTGAGCTTGTAGCTGATGTTGTTGGCAGTGAAGGCTCCAAAGTCCTTGAAGAGTACTTTGGCGATGGTTCATTTATTTTGATGGTTGTGTCGTCAGGCTGCACAGGATGGTAATGGTAGATAAAAAAAATAAAAAGGCCATTTTACTTTCACTCAAAACTTGATAATGATTGTAGTGGATGATATGATGTGCGATCTATGTCGTTATGGATGGATGGTTATGGTAGAAATTGATTTGCATGCAAAGATTGCCAATGAAAGCTTCGCTACGTGTGCAAGCTTATTTCCAATGGGGTCCCAAAAAATGGCAATGGATGTGGAGTCTATTACAAAATGAGAAAAAAGAATATGGACAATAAGCTTACACACGTACAAAATCAGCTGATCAGGCTTTATCAGCCAGATGTTTCTTCATGGCTTTTTAAAAATTACATCTTGCTGCTGATGGATTGGATCCGAGGTGGTAGAGCGTTCCAGTGCAGGGCATTTTAGAGAAAGGACTTGGAAGCAATCTCTTTAATTCTGGGAAACAAAATTGAAATTACTTGTTCTTGTATGATGTGTGTGAACTTGATGATTCTGACAAAATTGATGGCAAGGTATGGGGCCCCAATATCATTAAATATGTTATGGCTCAGTCTCAGCTGGATAACACGATCCTGAATATTCGGATGTTTAACTGAGCTATGGGTCGCATGATTATTGTGTGATCTCGGCGATAGAAGAGGATGAATCTGATTATTTTGTTTTGAGTGACTTGTAATTTATTTGTCTAGCCCTGGTGCTAATACCTGAGAACCACACAGAGCAAAATTGGGGCTCTCCACACAAACAAATCAATCTGTACTTCTCACACCTAGATGCATGTAGATTAAACTGGACTTCAGCAAACGATCGCACGTGCGTAAGTGAATGCGCATGTACATATGCGTAGTTGCGTTATTTTCACGCACATGCACACCCCAGCGTGTCAATACGCGCACCTGGAGTAAAGTCAGATTGACGCGTGACCGTGTGAACACAATCTGTACTTCGGAAATCTACATTCATCTAGATGCATCTACATTTGAGGCTTCTGAGTGGAGAGCCCCAATATGACACTGTAGTGAAGTAGAACTCATTGGTTGAGATATCCAGAGTGTCTATCCAGAAATTTTTAGATGCCTTTTCTTGACCAGATCATCCAAAACTTCATCTCCAGAGAGAGACTATATGATCCAATGACACCCTAAGATAATTAATACTATCTTGCAGGGAAATAACTTGGCCATTGTAGATGAGGTTTAAGTCAGTGGCCTTTATCAATTTAATGTGGGAGCCAAATAAAATGCACTCATTTTACTTAAGTCATCAACAGATCAAGTTGTTTTCTATTGGACAGATATGATTTAAACAAGTTGGGATCAATTCCAATGAACTCTAGTTTGATGCACAAAATATTACCACTAACACTATCAAAAAACCAGGGGGGGGTAGGACATGACGTCATCAGATTTTAAAACTCCTATTCAATAAACTTGAATTTTAAATAAAGCTCCAAAATTTCATTTTATGCCATTACATGGCGTATAAAAATATGCAGATTCCAAATCCGTTGAGGTTGGGACTTCAACCTCGGAAAACTAAAAAGATATTTTGACTTTTTTGAAAAATAAACGGATATTTAATTACAGATAGTGTGACGTCATACGAGACATGCGCTCTGTATCGCTGCCGTTTCATCGTGAAAATAGGCTAGTTTTAGCCGGGCGTTCAAGTATTATAAAATCATTACTGATAGTGTGTAATCTACGTGGCGAAGTCGGTAGGGCGGTCACCTACGGCCCGGAAGATCCGTGGATCGATTCCTACTTCGGACTGTAATTTTGGGTCTCATTTTTTTTCTTCTTCAACCTCCTTTTCTTATGACTCTTTATCAGTATCTATATCTAAAACACAAAACAAACATCGATAGGTTTTTTTTTCCCAAATACCTAAACAAATATGATGCCATTCAGCCCCGGCATTCAGGCTACATGCACTGCATGATCGTGGCATTCGTGCATCAAAAAAGTGGTTTATACATTTTTGATAATAATGGCATACACATAGGATCTATAATAGAAAAAGATTCAGCTTGTGATTCCGGGCTTTATATTTAGCAAAATAGCAAAAGTTGGTAAATATTTCAAATAAATCTTCTCAGTGATAAAAATTAAACACGTGATCATCACCATCCTCGTACATTTTTATTGAAGGCAGTAATTTATTTCGGTGGTTTCAGTGGCGGTACCGTGCGTCGAAAAAGGGATCGTCCTACCACCACTGCAAAAAACATCAAGCAAGCAAGGGGGATCATGTTTCCTCTCATTCACTTGGTCACAACCGGAAAAAGTATACTTTAGGTCGCATCAAAAACTATACCCTAAACCTAACCCTAAAACTACACCCTAACCCTAAATTAAACCTAACCCTAACCCTACACCCTAAATTAAACCTAACCCTAACAGTAACCCTAAACCCTAACCCTTATTCTGGATGGGACCTAAAGCCCAACCATTCAATTCAGGCCCTTCTAGATGGCCTATACAGACCCTCAATTCTTCTAAGGTCTATGTCACAACAATAATACAAGACAATTAGTCATCTGAGTGTTGACTAGCTATAATTTATTCCTATACATTCATTACATTTCATGCATTATACTGCTAAAAATTCAAAGTTCTATCTCCATAATTTAAATACAAGTACATTTTTGCTTACATCTATCTAGTACATAAACATCAATCTGGGACATTAAATTGCGCACATTTCAAATGGTCTTTCTTGAATTCAGCAAAATTTTTGGAATGAAATCCCAACTATTGTGTGCACTATGGGCACCATCCTCTTTTAAGTTTTAATCTTCATTAGGCCTAAATAAAATTGTTTGATTGGCGTAACATAGAAAAAAAAGGGTAAGAAGGTCGAATTTAAAAAATAAAATAATTTCTAAAGTCTATGTTTCACATACAAGAACACAAAATATATGACACATATCGAAAAAAAGTCTTCACTTTTTCTGTAACACATCTTTTATTTGTCATTTTGAATGTCCTGCAAGCCATATCTCAGGCCCCCATGAATTGATTCCCATCAAATTTTGGATTTTGGAGGTTTTTAACCATGCTCAAAAAAAATAAAAATATTTAGGGTCTGCGGTAAAAATAGGGTCGGTCGGGTTACGCCAATCAAACAATTTTTTTAGGCCTTATTAACCGAGGGTTGAGACCCACAAAACCATATAATCTGCATTCCAGTTATACCGAGAACTAAATATTTTAAGACTTACAGTAATTGGTCCTCCAGAAGTGACACATCATAATGTATGTAATTCTTTTCTTACGAAGGACCCACAACTGGTTCCAAACAAATGTGGTGGGCATTTTTACCACACCTTACCACACTTGTAATATCTATTTGGTTTTAGTCAAAGAATATTGACCAATATCACATTTTTTCTTTAATTATTGCATTATTTTGACATTTTAAAAATGTTTTTGCTCATCCATACGATGATATATGAAAGGCAAAAATAATAAGTCTTTTCTTTTATTCTTTTGGAGTTATAACATGATATATAGTATGTCCAACAAAATGTGATTTGAAGAAGTTTCTTTCACAGTTTCTTGAAACACAAACTTATTGAATCTTTGCGTAAATCAACTCAAGTCACCTATACGACCAGCTGATTTTGACGTCATCTCTTGATGACGTCACAACTGCATGACCAACATCGGCTGCCAGTACAGTTTGAGAGAGCATCCTGTGAAACGTCACTACTAAAAATAGTAGTGGATTTTCATAAAAGGACTCTTATTGAAAAATTATTGAATCCTTTAAAATACTAACTTTGATGACAAATAACACTTACATGAAACACATTTTATATATACTCTGTAAATCTTGAAGTATGCAACAAGAAGCCGATTAACGAATATAAACCAATATGACCATATGGGGAAGTAAATAAGTCCATATTTTTCTAATCATAAACACGTTCCAAATCTTGCTGAATATTCAAATCAACTTATGTTCAATGTTTGTCCATGTGGTAGCAACAAAATTAGCCAAAAACAATACCCAAATCATGAACAATGCACATATGCAAAAATATTAATACGCAGTGATTTGGTCTTAAACAAACCTAATCAATCATTACTAGTCTCTTACACAATACAAAACCACCAGTTTACAATGTTGTAGAATGCAAGTGATGTGCTATGGAACTTGTAGCAGAGTCTGATTGCTTGTTGCATACTTCAAGATTTATGGAGTATAGCAAGTGGCTGGTTTCGATGCCATAAGTAATTATAAATATCACAAGCAGAACTGTTTCTTTCCCACATCTTCAAATCAAGATAAGTTCTGCTTATGATGACTAATCTTGAGAGCTAACACAGTTTCAAATTGTACAATAAATATTACACACCGCAAACTTGACCATATTATTCACAATATGGGTTAATATTGTCAAAGGTGGGATTACGTGTATGTTTAAAAAATGATAAACAATTTTCAGTATGGGCTAGCTACTTTTTATCTTATCCCTGATGGCGGACAAATAAGTGTTAAACCATTATGGACTTAAATAAAAGATATATTGTACAATTTTCAAGAAAGTAATAAGATCATCAATACTATTTAATTGTCCTGCAATACTGTGTAACCTGTATGGGATGGCAGCCATCTTGGTTTGTCGCTTTAATAATAATGATCGACTTTGAGCTTGCACTATAACAATTAGCCTGTTCAAGTTTGTCGTAAGTTATCTCATTAACGGACAAAGGATTTAGTTTACAACTTGTAAATGACAAAAGAAGTATCAAATTATCTTACCGCACAAAAGAGGCCTGTCAATCAAAGTATAGGATAGGCTATTGTCTTTGACAAAAGCAAAAACATCTAGTGGTTTAAGTTGTGCTTTTTATTGTGTAAACACAAAAGGGTTGTTACGGATTGCAATTTTTCAAGTGGGGATTATCTGTACTTATTGACTCCAGTGAATAGAATAAGTAATGGGATAATAAAATATTTTACTACGGATTACAAAATGCATTGTTATGCATGGACAGAACATTTGAACTCAATAAGTGTGTGGTAAATCAACGAATTTTGGTGAAAATATGTTCTTTTTGAAATGCCTGTATCTGAAAAACAAGCATGGTTACTTATTGTTTTTATTTTAGGTTCATTATCAGTACAAATAAATCTACAACAGAGATTTTGCATCTGTGAGAAAACCCTTTAATTGTAATGGCTCACCCCGAAAGGGGGGACTTTGAAGATGATATCAATTTTGATTTTATCATTTCATCTGTTACAACATTTTCTTAACTTTAAAATGACACCTTATTTGTTGAAATTGATCAAGGCGATCAAATTTTACAACAGAAAATCTGCTGGAAATTCTATTATTTTTTTGCTGCCTATTTCTCGAAAAGTGTTCTATCGCAAAGTCCCTCTTTACAAGGTGAGTCATCACAATTGTCCAAGGAAAGAAAGATGAACCCAAACAAAAGCGAATGCAATCTATATCAGGTAATGTGGTTGACTGATGGTAATAAGAGAAAAATATAAATTTGTTACCATGATCTTTGCCTAATATTCAGACCTGAAACTGAATCTTCAAAAAAGAGCTAAAACTCGTCAAATTCTGCACTAAAGAGCTTAAATTTGGCTGATTTATCACCAAAAACAGCTGAAAACTGTAATAAAAAGAGCTGAAATCAGCTGAAAAGTGAAATAAAAAGAGCTGAAATTAGCTGAAAAGCTGAAAAGTTCCGGGTCTGAATATTACATTACAATAGAAACAGCACAAGTGGATAATGAATAAATACTAAACTCTACCTAGAAGACATTTTTAGCTGTTGGATAGTTAAATTAGCAGTCAAAAATGATGTGACTATAGTGTTCTTTTTACAAAAGCATGAATACATGGTATGAACCACCCCATTCCTTCAACTTTTCAAACATGATGTCAAGAAATTTATGTACAGGAAAGAGAATACCGATCCGAATAAATAATGTCTATATGTCACAGTTTACTTTTCTTAAATTATTTTCCTTCTGTGGACATGCTGAAACACTGATTGCTGAGACTCTGATTGCTGAAACTCTCATTCCCAAAACTCTCATTCCCGAAACTCTCATCCTTATCTTCAGTTTTAATGTCAAATATATCCAAAAGTGGCTCGTGATTATGTATACCCATTATCTTGACTTCATTATTGCCGTTTTCACCAGAGATCACGGCACGACCTTTGCAATTAAATTTGGTGTAAAATCGACAGCGAAGATACCGAACGTTTTTGACCACTTTGTTTCGTTGGTACAGATATTCATTGATAACATACGCCACCCCGGCGCCTAACGGGATTTCTTGCCACTGGACATTGCGCATGATACGGGGCATGTTTCTGACTGCGACAGCAACAGTTCCCTTCCGTTTTGATCCGGAATCCTGTCAAAAAACCACAAGCCAAAAAGAAGGTATTAGGGACTAGTCAATAGATATCTTTGAAAAAAATATTAACCTAATTTTCTTCTTTAGAGAAGTAATTTTGAATCAATTGATTCCAGTTAGTGCTTTTTTGAATGTGACATTCCTTTTGCCCATTTTCAGAGAGTTAATTTTTTTTCTTTGTTTTCTGACTTTTTTACCATTTTAAAAAAACATAAAATATCAAAATTTGTGCATGCTTCATGCATAATTCAAAAATTACCAAAAAGAACCTACTGACTGCCCACTACTTTTGATCGGGATGCAGAGGCACTGAAATTAGAAATTTGTAGATGTCTAGTACGAAGCGCAGGATTGGAGATCAAGTGAACTGATTTTGGACACAAAAATGATCCTTTTCAAGCTGATATTTGGGGTCTAATAAACTGATATTTTGGCCAAAAATACCCCCCCCCCACACCTGATCAATTTTTGCACTGGAGCCAAAATATTGTATATATATATTTTTTGATCAGCTGAACATGTAGTCATTTCCATATTTCAGATCAAAATGAAAGGGAACTGTTGCCCTCACCCCTCCAGATTTTGATCATGCAATACTTTAGTACAGAGGTGGTCAACACGCCAACGGTTAGAATTGAATTACAAGGGTGTTTTAAAGTGGTATAAATGGCAAAATGAAGTTGCTCTGACTTATAAAAATAGGTTTGTTGCAGAGAGCTAAGCAAAACAAACACCTTAATTCCAAAATTTGAGCTGAATCAGACAAACGGTTTTTGAGATATTACTGTTGAAAGTTTCTTTGTAGTCTATTGGTTTTGCCAATATATTGATGAAGTTAATGAGTGGCAAAATGTGATCATTAATTTTTTCCCCTATATTTTCCCAATTTTTTATGAATAAACCTTCATATTACTTTTTAAGAATTTTAATCTGAAACTTTGCCAATGTGTTTCTATGACCTAAAATGTATGGTTTACCCGCTTGTCTAATTTGCATGATAATATCCAGTATTTATACTGCACTATTCACTGTACTATCATAGCGCTTGACATTAATATTATACTGTATCATCACAACCATTTCACCTCAACTAGCTTGCAATCTTAAAATGCTGACTTATCGAACTTAGATTGTTATAGTCCCCAACAGCTCCCAAATGCACTTGGGTCGATGAAGCATTAATTAAGATTAAATGTCTTGCCTAAGGACATATCCCGTTGGCCATTGCAGAGCTCGAACTCGCGACCTCATAATTCGTAAACCACACAAGCATATTTTTTTATAACTAATTAGCTTTTTGTATAATGCTCATTATGCAAATTAGATGGCTGGGTAAATCATATATTAATGTTTAGACAATAGAAACACATTGGCCAAGTGTTATTCCAAAATTATGCGAAATAAAAGCAGTATGAAGGTTTGTTTAAAACGATATTGGTAAAATATTGGCAAATATGAATATTAATGAGCATATATTGCCAATGTTGCTCATTAACTGTATCAAGTTCTATATACATAAAAGACAAGAATGTAATAGTCTTGTGTTATCACCAGTGGGGATCATCAGTTGATATGCCACCCGTCAACAGGAATTTCGGCCCACTTACAATCAATATTCCCTCGAGGTGGTGGGCCAGCAGTGCATGAAAAGCATCACCTCCCAACTGGTGAGCTAAATTGAAAAAGTAAATATCTGCTGCTTTCTCAATATATTGGCAAAAATGATATATACATGTAGAATACAAAGAAACTAAAAACATGCATATCTTGCACTATATCTTGCACTATAAAGTCTGATATCCTTCAAACAAAAACCATTTTGCTTTATAGTGTGTTAAGGGCCCTGTCAACCCGTAGTTTTCAGAAATGGTTTTTGCTAATAACTCAGCACCGGATAATTAAATCCAAATAAAAGTATCTGCATATATTTCAAGAAGCAGAAAAAATGACCAAAAATTGAAAAAAGTGAATTTTTGACCTTATTTGGCATGAAAATCAAAAAATTGGCCAAAATCCTAAAAAGTAAAAAAGACGCAACATGCGAGTGGGTGTTTAAAATTAAAATTCCCATTCCTAGGTCATTTAAAAAAAAATGTTATTTCTAGCTTGGTTGGAAGCCCAAATGGCCAAAAAGTGTGTTTTTCGTGATTTTCTCAAAAAATGTGATTTTTGGTCAAAAATCAACATCACCATCATGTTCCTTCTGGAAATGTATACTTTTATTAACTTTAAGCACTTTGTTAAAAAGTTATGGTACAAAATAAATTTGCAAAAATGTAACATTGAGTGAGGTACTTACACCCCTTAAAGGGCTTTCTTAAATTCTTCATATTTTCGGACTAGACTTGGTCAAGTCCTTTGGGTGTCCCTTTATCATGTTTATCTTTAGGCCTATATCTTTGGCTTTGTAATGGTAATCTTATTCCTTAAGTTTCCCCTTTTTTCATGTTTGTTTTAAATTTTAAATTTCTTTTATTTTTTATTTCAGATTTTAATTTAAATTTTCATTTTATTTCTTTTTTAATTTCAGTTTGTATAGTTTTTAATATGGAAGGTTAGATTCCACTTTCCATGTTTAATTTTATACTTCTTTTTCCATTTTCATCAACACCACAAGGATTCCCAAAATAAAACTGCATATTGCCCTTAAGATAACAGCATGTATACATCAAGGCTTGTCAAGTTTATCTATTTCCTGGGTCAAAGTCATTCCAAGTCCAACTACTTCAATACTTCAAGGTCCTAACTAACTTTATCAAAATTATTTATCCACTTCCAACCACCAATATTATTCTGCTTCCCTGTATCTATATATTCACCCTTTGGCCAGCTAGTAGATTTACACTTTCAGGAATACTATAATACAAGGGGAGAAGAAACTTTTTCATGGAGTACTATAGTATACAACATGTACAAGGGGTGAGGAAGATGTTAAACATTTAGGCCTATGCTTTTACCATCAAAAGCCTGCCATGGGCCTCAAACTGAGGCTATTTTCGGACTGGAGTGGTAAAATGAAACAGGACAAAAAGCATGTTGTAGAGTAATTACTCCACTTTTGAAAAACATATATTACTATGATGTAATCTTTCTTCAACTATTTTTAAATATTTTTTATTTGCTCGTTGCATTAATATTGGGACAAGCTGTAAGGCTGCGATCACATAGAAGTATACGGTATTCGTTATACGCTCCCAGGGAGGCATTCAATTGACAGGGATTATCCCCGGAGCATATAGCGAATAATATATACTGTATACAAACGCATGTATGTGATCACAGCCTAAGAATCATTGACCGATATCTGTTAAAACCTGTAAGAAACATCTCTTGCAAATTTGTTGATAGCATGTTATTATTTATTTACTGTTTTGCTACACATCAAAGTATTAGAACCAACATACATTTAATGTACAAAAAGCTACTGGATGCATACCTAACAGACCCACTGAGTTGTTACTGAGTTGAATGTACCGGTATGCCTTACGGACATCACTCCACAAGTATGGATAATGAATTTAAAAATGGGACTTGCCTAGATTCCACTTAGAATTAAAAACTCATGTAAATGCTCTAGATAAGGTTTAAAATATAGTAAAATAAAAAAGTAAACAAATCTGCACAGAATTGGCTAAAATTGAGAGCGAATTAATTTGAAACATATCTTTCTGTGATGTGGTGTGACTACATCCAGTGTTTTCTAAATCCTAAATTTTTACCTCAAATTGATGAATTTGACATGTAAAAGATCAAACAAAGCCTCTAGAGAAAAATTAATACATGTACATACATGTATTAAGAGAAACAATTTCATCAGAAACAATTTGTTTGAAAATCACAGGTGTAGAAACAACATACTTGTAGGATTTGAAACTAGAAACAGTATTTTCACATAATTTTTTGCCTCCGGAGGAAAAAAAAAAGTTGGTAAAGAATTGCAATATTCTTCAAAATCATGGAAAACTACTGGTAGGTTTAAATAATTACTATTTAAACATGTTCTATCAATTCCTGTAAAAATATGTAGGTAAAAAGAAAAGGGAAGAATCTAGGCCAGTCCCTTTAACGTACTTCTATCTCATAATGAACTTCACATACATCAACCTCAATCTAATGAGACTGATTGAAACTCATGATTGCTTATTTTAATCGCTGAGCATTGAATTTATGCTACTATACACATTTGAACTCATAATTTATGATAAATAATAAACACATGCCTGGATGCCAATTATAACAAAAATCTACCATAAAGATTTTTATTAGGCCAAATAAAATTAATAGTTTGTCTCAAAGTTCCCGCGCGTTAGTTTTATCATGCGCATTAGTTT
>JXSR01S073353.1:142629-156011 GCA_000969725.1 Ophiothrix spiculata
CCTGGATGCCAATTATAACAAAAATCTACCATAAAGATTTTTATTAGGCCAAATAAAATTAATAGTTTGTCTCAAAGTTCCCGCGCGTTAGTTTTTATCATGCGCATTAGTTTTCCTCAAAATCTGAAAAATGAATTTTTTAACCTTTTAAATTTTTTTAAAACCGAAACTGTGAAAAACAAATGACAACAATGGTTAATTTAATTTATGTGGTTCTTTATTCTGTTTTTGAGTTCTAAAAAAGCAATCATGTAAATACATGAGGGGGTATATATGGAACGCTTGTAGAATGGCACTCAGGACTTCAGTCACACACGAAAAAAACCCTTTAAATAAAGAAAACCTTACCAAAAAAACCCTCGCTTTTCGCATTAGTTTTTCAAGAGTAGGAGAGCTTCGAGACAAACCATTAATTTTATTTGGCCTTATCAAAAGAGTATGATACCGCTACACATTGGTATACAAATATTGAATGCCTAAGAATGTAATAGTACAAAATATATAGCATGAGGTTAAATTTGGAAATGGATCAGTCCAAATTTGACCGAATGCTATATTTGTACTATTGCACGAGCATAGGCATTCAATATTTGTTTTATATCATGATATCACACAGGTTTGTTTCATGCCGTGCAATGGAAAATAATTTTTGCACGGCTCAAATCACTGCAATTATGATATAATATCAAACGGATGATACATTTAACTTCCAAGCTTTTTAAAATATTGAATTCAAATTCTTATGAAATGAAACAAGTGATAATTTCAACTTCAAGCTCTTTACACATGAGCCATTTCTTGAAAATATTGAAACCTTTTTGGACTGGAGTGTGACATAATGTTGCTGAAATGACACAAAATGTATTCAATACCTTTAAAATAAATTTGGTTCATAAAATTGGGAGATTTTCAAAAGTGTGCTCAAGGTGAAACGCACGACACGCCTGACCGTGAGTGGTTGCTTGCATCGTACGCACGTTGTCTGCAGACAGCACGTACATGCACGTATGATGAGTTGTGACCACCGCTAAACTCATTAATATACATGCATATTTTGAAAATGAAAATAATTACCCTCCCCAAAAAAATCATGGTTAATACTTAGTGTGTTTGTGTATGTCTTTGATGTAGGGCAAAAAAGTTTCTGAATAAGCATCCAATGCTGCGGAATTAACCACATACTCTTTCTAAATGAACAGAATTTTATCGATTGCAAACACTAATCTGCATTTTTAAAAATGTTATCTTAAAATTAAAAATGAAACTTTTATATCACTAGATCTAGTCTAAAAATAAATTTCATACAGAAACTGTATTATTGCTACAAGGAAGCCGATAGACTTCATTAAGCCACACACACAAAAAAATTGTTTGGTTGCCCTCCACCGACCGATCCAATTTTTCAGCCTGACCCAAACTTTTTTTTTTTGAATTTTTTCCCTCAAAAATATGCAAAACTTACCGAAAAATACAAAAATCATGTTATAACTTTTTTCGATATTCCGTTAACAGAATCAACAGAAGCAGGTTAAGAGGGTCTTCACGTCTTCTTTTAACCTTCAAAACGTTCAGGATGTCACAATCACTACAAGAGGTATTTGATTGTTTTGATTTGGATGTCGCGGGGGAAGTTGTGAAGGCTTAAGCGGCCGGTCAACCTAGCATTCTGTGGAGGAGTATTGAAAAAAAAAAAAAAATTCCGACCGACCGACCCTCTCTGAAAAAAGAGGGCAACCAAACAATTATTTTTGTTGGCCTTAATATTCATGATTTTTTTCTAAACAACAAAATGGTATGCCAGCACAAGAGAAACTTTTATGAACAAGATTATTCTAGACAAGTAGAAGATTATGGCAGCAATAGCCTAAACATGATAATTGGATTATGTACATGAACATCATATAAAAAAGAAATTCTAAAAGTATCTTTTCTAGAAATGTACAAATCTACACACATACACCTATTAAATGGAGACTGATTTTACATGCAGGTCAATAAATATAGAATTCATATTGATTGAGATGTGGATATTTGATTAGAAATATTTATATATATTGGGAAATATTTCCCTTATTTCTCTAATAATTCATATTAATTATTCAATCATGTTATTTGAGCTCCCTTTGGGGCAAAGAATATTTGAGAACTACAATTCATATTTAAATGGTTTAAATAAAGGCCAAATAGTCTATGTACGGCCAACTGATACATGTACTTATGTAAAACAGGCCAAACCAGCTGTGCACATTTCCTGGGGTCTCTGCCAAGTCACATAAGCCAATAAATTGACTATTCAAAAGCACCAAGCCCTATAGTTAGGATTACTTCTAAGAAAATTCAACCATTTTGAAGATTAACTAAAGTTCTAATGCGGCTATCAAATGCATCCCCTGCCCCCCACTACCCCGGGCATAGCGGGGACTTGACCGGGGCCGTAATATTGACATTTGTAACGGCCCCATTACAGCCCAGCAAGGCGGGGGACATTTTTCTGTTACGGCCCCGGTCAGTCCCCGCTCCTTGACCCCGGATATGCCCAGCCAAACTGTTGTGATTATGGATTTTACTTTTGCTCTGACAAAATACTTGTGTTTGTATGACTTGCATTTTGTTAAATTTGTGTCAGTATGATGTTGATCCCCAGCCATATTCAGTGTCCTTAAAAATAACATAATTATACACATATAGTCCCGGGTAGTTTTCCTGGCCCATTTTGGTAGCAAAACGTCCCTGCATACGCCCTGGGTATGCGGGGACGTAGTTTTCTATCAATCCCCGGTCAGATCCCCGCCTACTTCCCCGCTATGCCCGGGTACCGGGGGGCCGGGGATGCTTTTGATAGCCGCATAAAAACTATGCACAGTTGAATGCAATCTCTATGTTACTTAAAGAAAACCTGTTTGGTTTATAAATAGCAGAAATGAATTAGTCGACTAGTACAGTGGTCATTGATAGGACAACTATCACAAATAGTCACAACTTTGACTATTGGCTTCTTAGTCGTGCAATGTGACTTTTATATATAATCAGGATAACATAATTACTATTAACTGCTTCAAATACAGTATAGATCTACTATTGATAATCCAGGTTAATACCAACAACAGATAATTCAGTCACTTTTATTAGAGAAACGTGTATCATTTAAATTAAGCCAGAAATGCTGCATTGCCCGAGTTACTTGGCTGAGTTTCATTCATAGTCTCTACAGGCGATCCAACAGTGGCAGATTGTGATTGGTCAATACTAACGGATGCAGATGGGCTGACAGATGCGACAGAAGTTGGACTCAAAATCAAAATATCTTGTTTGGGCTGAGTTTGGTCAGACATGTCGACATTAACAATGGGCAGAGTTTGGTTTAAAGTCTCTATGGCGCCCATATTAATAGGCATCAAGTCAAGCGGGTCAATGGCGCCCACTGGAAGTGGAGAATTCATCAGGAGGATTTCTTCTTGCTTACGTATTGGTTCCAAATCAGGCGGAGGATGATTATGCCATCGCGTAATCTTGACTCTCTGCTTGGAAATGACCGCTCGTCCTTTGCACTTCATTCGTTTAGGAGTCTGACAACGCAAATACATAACACCTTTATGGGTCGCCATGTCTTTGGAATAGATGTAGTCTTCGATGATGTAACAATGTCCGTTTTTGACACGTATCTCCTCGTATGGGATGCTCCTCCAACCGTTACCTTGGGTATTAGGCGTGGTGGATTTGTAAGCGACACTCTGTTTGAACAAAAAACACAACGCAAGGCTAGTCATGTATCGTGATATAGCTGTACATAATATAATTTAGAGAGACCTGGCCACAAAATTACTAGCACTAGTGGCTGAAAGTATGCATGCAATATTTCACTTCTTTGTGTATCTGATTTGAAACCATCTTTACCATGTCTTTCCATGTGTCTGTCTGTCTGTCTGTCTGCCCATCGCATACAAGTATTGACCACCTGTTATATTTTTGTCAGCAAGGAAATATTTGACTTGACCAAATTTTTAGCCAGTCATCTTTTCAACGGACTAATATAGTAACTGTACAAATGACAAATGATAAATTATGTTCCCTGGTTCAAAGTACACTTTCCATATTTACAGCAGGGCAGAAAGAATGTTAATTTCTAATTAAGGAAGAAAATAAACTAGAATTTCCCTAATTTATTTATACACGTTTCTTTATTTGAAAATGCACAATTTCTCACCACATTCATTAAATTCCCACCAAATACTCAAATTTATTGGGAAGGAGCTTCCTGATTTCAACATTTTTCCCCACCATGATTCATCGTACTTAATCCAATTTCCGTTGCTCTCATTTAATTAATAACAAATATAACCAACACATTTTTGAAAACCTCAAAAATATACTAGGCTCCTAAAAAGGCAATGCATCACACACAGCTGTTGAAGCAGTGTGCAAAAAGCTCATTATGCATAATTTTTTTAGGGCTGCTGTCAAAATGGTATGATGTATTCAGACTCGTATGCTACATAATTTGTACATGTAGCGGTGGCTTGGGTAGCTCAAAATGACATCATAAATTTAATCAAAAATGCTGCATGCTGCTTCCACTATAAAATTTATGGCTTATATAAAAAATAGCTCATAAATTGCTGATACAGGTATCAAAATCTTACGAAGCAGGTATTGCTGTTTAACAAAACTGATATGGCTTATATAAATCACTAGTTATTAAAATGAAAACATATCTCCATTTTTACTAACATGCCACTGCCAAAAGTGTGAAAAAATATCTTAGGGTGAAAATCTAAGAAATATGTAAATATATCATTTGTTGGATAAAAAAGTATGTATATAGTTTCTGATTATGTAACATACAATCTCATAATTGTTTTGAAAATTTATGGTTTTTGCCCATTTGGGGGCAAATATGAACACATTTCAGTGATTTTTTTTTTGTTGCCAAATATTGCATATTGCCCTGAACACTTTACACTACAAGGGGATAATAATCTTGATGATCAATTTTCGTATAATTCATGCTTAAATACTTCAAATATTTTTTATCAAATCAGTTACACATTTACTTGTACTATTCCAAAAAATGTTTTTTTTCAAGAAAATTTGATAAAAAAATCAACATTAAATTTGAAAGGATGGCTCTGTAGACTCCATTTACCCCTCATTTTGTGTGTAAATTAACTGCCTTAAGTCTTATTTGAACACATTTACTTCTTGTAAATTATACAAAAGTCAATATTTATTACCCCTAGCCTTTAATTGCTCAACCTTGTCCAAAAATTATGGTCATTTGATTAAAAAATTGCATCACACATTTTCTGTGGGCCTATGTGTTAAACTATAATACTTCATGGATATTGAATTTAAAAAAAACCCAAATGTAGTCCCTGAATCTTGTAAATGCTAAATGATCAGTGCCGTGTCCAGGGGGGTGGCTTTGGGGGCTGAAACCCCCCGAAGAGTTGCAAAAATCATGTGAAATCAGCCTAATTTTGACACTTAGCCCCCCCGCATAGGTCAACATGCCCCTTAAGCCCCCGCAAGGAAAAATCGTGGACACGCCAGTGATGATACTGGCTCATCAACATAATCTTTCATTTTCATCAAATTATACCAATTTAGTTTTAATACCATATATGATCATATTAATTCCAATCATCACACATTAAAGTCCATTTAGTTTTCATTATTTATTAGTAGGCCTACAGTATATTTGTACAATGTTGAATATAACAATTTTTTGGTATACTTTGAAAGATAATTTGAGAGCGTACCAACTAAAACATGGCTAACATTCTACTCAAGATAACAAATTTCAAAACTATCAAGAAATTCCTAATTAAGGTCAACCAGATGAGAATGATTTTTCATGAAAATATCTGAATTTAGTAAAATTTAACCAATAAACCACTAAAAAGGTTAAATCAAGCCCCCAAATTATCTGAATTTAGATGATTTTGGATGACAAAATATCTGAAATCAGATAATTATCTGAAATCAGATAATTATCTGAAAATTCTCATGCCTGGACCATCACTCCGACTCGACTCAACGTTTGCTAAAACAAGTTCAAAATACAATTAGGCCTACTTACAAAGGGGGTTACAATCCTAGAAATGTATACCAAAGTTGAGTGCCCCCAACTCTGATCTGGCCTTGGAAGTAATATATTCCAATGATTTATATCACTATTTCATTCGAACTTGTCAAATTACTTCGAATCAATCATAGGTTTACTTACAACCATGAACATTTCAGCATAGTATGATTTCAACCAGAGGGTGTTTTAAGTACTTCCCACCATTCAATTCAAACTTCTATTCCACAGCTTATAAACAACACACTGAGTGAACAACTGCCATAGACTTTATATGATAAAACTACTGATTGAAAACTTGCTATAGAGAATTTATTATTTAGTCTAAGTGTGAATGAAAAAGACCTTTAGAAAGGGGATAATCACAGCTTGATATCAATGTCAACAGATCTCACTTGGACAGAGTTTTTCATTCCCAAAATAAAGTTTGAAATAGAGCAAATTCAACATGTTTACCACACAAATGAATGCAGTAGTGGAGTGACCTTGGTGAACATTAATTGGGCTTACTGAAACGTTGCTGTGTGTTATGGAAAGAGCTTTAATCACCCTTTGGATTTCAACTAAGGTCAAAATATTTTTTTATATGCAGGGTAAACCTGTGGCTAATTTGTTGCCCTTAAACCATCAATTAACCCCACCATATTCACAAGATGACAGTGGCTTTACAAATTCCCAATGTCACTTGTCACATATACATATTCATCCCTCATATGAGAAGAATCAAAATCCCATTTCGACAATTATACAAGCACAACTCCAAAAAATAAAATGCAACTTCCTGGCACCTTTTAATTTCAGGTGATCAGAATTTGGAAAACTTTAAAGGAAATTCTATAACTTCAAGTGTAAATAAAATCTAAATTGAGCAAATTGGCTCAAACACAATCAAAAGAGGAAGCATTCACTGTAAAACCCCATATTAAATGTGGCAAGTTATGAAAATATGTTGCAAACTGTAGCTAGGCAGTACATCTAAAAATAAATATCATTAATTTTCATCACAATTTTACAGAAATTGAAATACATTATAAACTAATTAACATTGTGCATTGTACACCCGGACTGTACAATTAGTGGACCAGTTTAGTACTTTTATATCCACAATATTTACAACCCCAAAGTCAGTTTTCTGCTCACGAGGAGAAATAAAAATCTACAATCTGATCTTATGCAAAAACACAAAATGTTACTACACATATATAGTAAAGAAAGATGCAACTTCAATAAAAACCAGATTCCAAGAACAAGACTGAGGTTTTAATCACATATTTTTCACTTTTTTTTCTGGCTATACTGTGTTCAAATTTCCTTGCACAAATATATCATCTATAAAACTATTCCTGACAGTACAAAACAAAAGTCATGAAAAAAGAAGGTGTACAAGAGGCCTTTCATTAACCACGCCATGTCAAAGTACTTGAAACAAGTTTCAGGACACAAGACCTTTCAAAATGCTTTAGGCTGAAAACATAGTTCTTTTGAGCTACCAAATAATTGGTGCAACAAGTCTTTGTTATCTTATAATCTGATATATAGTTCCAATGTATTTTCTATTAATAACGGAGGCTTGGTGATGAAAAATCAATACTACCACATTGAGGAGCATTTGGTGAAAAAATTTGGTGATTTACAACACTAAATATCCGTTATTGATTAGAAGATGCATTGGAATTATATTACTAGATTATAAGATAACAAAGACTTGTTACACAAAATATTTGGTAAAAAATTTGGTGATTTACAACACTAAATATCCGTTATTGATTAGAAGATGCATTGGAATTATATTACTAGATTATAAAGATAACAAAGACTTGTTACATAAAATATTTGGTAGCTCAAAAAGAACTATAATTTGACCCTTAGAGATGACTACAGGTGAAGTTCCAGTGAACCAACTTATTTTTACACAAATGAAGGTTGACACTTCTGCATCACAAATATTTACCAACCTCGTTTGGAGGCCTTTCGCACAGATACCTTATTTTTTATAAATGTTAAATGCATATTAAGGCACCAAATTCAGAACACACACAAGTGTAGTGCTGCCAAGATATGTTCACCATTGTTCATCTCCTGTTTTGAAGCAGTAGGCCCTGTTCTAAGACAAGAAAGGAGCACCCAATGGGAAATCCAAGCAACCACGAAAGCACAAAGAATTTGGGATTGCCTCACTTCATGGAGAAATACTCGGCAAAGGTTATTCACAGCTTCTCGCAACAGGTCCTCCCTCAACTTTGTTTTCCTTTTAGAAGCCACTTATGTACACTTGCTTTATGGGAAGGGGATTATCAATATAGATTGCATATTATTTTGAGCAAATGGTCAAGACAACTTTTTTTTTGTAATCAACAGTTTTCCTTCACTTCAAATATACATTTGTATATAAATGATAGCTTGTCAAAATTTCAAGGGCTATATAATAATTACTGTGCTATTAAGAAAACAGGTTAGAGATCTTATCTATTACACATATATGCTCAAAAATCTCAGACAAAGTAACAAACAAACAGACAAACTGGCACACACGACATAAACAGCTAAAAATAAACTTATTAACTTACTGAAAGTTCCCACCACCAGTACATAAATATAATATTTTTATTTCAACACTGGGGTCTACATTGTAGGAACATGTCATATGATTTGAATTCTATCATCTATAGACAGTTTCCAAGACCCGATATGCACTATGCATGCGGACCATTTCGCTGCCATTTTAATGGGGCGCACGTAGTTTGTGATGTCAAAATCGAAATCGGCTGTACTACCGGGGTACTGTTGATTTATATCATGTCATGTCTTGAAATTTAAATAAATGTACTGTTGTTGTCATTTTTAGCTGTGATTTAGTACCGTGATACTACAAACAGTTTTAAATGTGATGGAACTTTTGGTTTGTCGGCCCATAAAATGTTGTTATGAGTCGGATATGACGACACGTGCAAACCCTCCATATATTTTGTAGATATATATCCCAGTAACAAATGTATTGTGATGGGGAACCGGGGCTTGAATCTACACACACCGAGTCTAAAAAAAGCTCTGCATTTTCATCAAATACTTGAATAGTACCGGTACCTAGCCTTCAATCTACAGAGAGCATTCTGATAGACTGTACTTTAGCAAAAAGTGTGTCAGTTATAGTGATATATTATCAAGGTCAAGAAAAAATAGATCTCAATAAAATGTGACAAAACATATAACACAAAGTGCAATACAATATGTCCAAATAAAAACTATGATTAGGCAAAAAAAAAAATTGTTGCGTTGCCCTCAGCGACCGACCCTTTTCAAAAATTAAAAAAGGGGTCTGGAAAGCACTCAATTTTGCTCAGATTAGGTATTTTTGAGAAAATATTTTGAAAAAAGTGGAAAATGCACCCAAAATTTCATAATTTAGGTGCTTTTAAAAAAAATTGTAAAAAAAAAAAAAAATCGACCGACCGACTCATTTTTTCAAAAATTCCACTTGAGTGCAACACAACAATTTTTCTTGGCCTTACACATTGAGATCTCCATGTTGAACATAGCATTAATTCCATTGTCAAGGGCACCTCGTCACAAAATCCTGATCATATATATAGAACATAATTGTTGCCCATTTGCCATATCGTGTCCAAAACAAATCATACCCGAACTTGACTTGAAACACCACAGAAAAGGCTTTTCTAAACTACAATTATTGGGCATCAATTGTCCTTATTTAATTGATGTTGATCACTCAAAAATGTTAAATGTTATAATCTATACTACTAGCTTGTTAAGGAACCTAATAATCGGGTCATACTTTCCATCAGTCCATAAAATGTGAATATTACCAGTAAATTTACGTTTTTGAAGTTAACATTTATTTGTGACTTTGTTAGTTTGGCAAAAAGGTATTTCACATTTAAATTATTTAATTTAACAAGTTGGTTCGGGAATCACATGTCACGCCTGATGGTGGTTCGTATAGTATTTCAGCAGAAAATTTTATTACCTGAAAATGGTGAACTTATTGGTTAGTGTTTGGTCCAAGTGGGATCACGGTTTAAAGAAGTTTGGTCCATGTGAGGTCAAGGGTTCACATGTTTTAGCCATAATCTTGAAACGACCTTGGATGACCCAAGGTCATTTTCTGAACTTGAAATGACCCGAGTTCAAGTTTTTTACCAATTTTGGAAATTTGACCACAAATGACCTGTTGACCAGGACTGACCTCTACCTTGGGTCATAGGGCTAGCCGCCATCCAAGGTCTTAGTTTGCTCCAAGTAGAGTCAAGGGTTCATATGATAGTGCTGTGACTTTGAAATGACCTTTAATTAACTTTTTAACCTTCACATGACTTCAGGTCAACTTTTGATAATATTGAAAATTTGACCTTGACTGACTTTGACGCACCGGCTATTCATGGTCAAGTTTAATCCATGCCTCATGTCTCTTGTCTGTAATGTGCAATTAATTGAGAAAATTTTTGCAGTGTTTATTGTGGACTGGGATAACGAATGATGACCACAGATAAGTTCCTGGATTGTATCTATTCCATGCAAAAATTCTAAAATTTGGAAATCACAACTTATAAATTTACAAAGATAGATTACTAAGATCCATATGACATTATTCCACTGGTGCTTAAATTAAACGAAATAAAATGAGATAACTTGGCCTTGTTGATGAGGCTATATTGGCAAATAAATAAAAATAAATAAATATTGACACCACTGCGACCTGTGGTGCTATCTATTCTATTGCCATATGTGAAATTGTTATTAAAACTGATCTCTTTGATTTGTTAGCCCCTACAAGTACTACTCCTGTATATTAGTGTGGTAATGGTAATTAAAAAGGAAAGTGTATTTTAAGTGTCACTATTAAGTAAATCTTATCCTTACAAGCTAACCTTCAAAATTTCACAAGTTTGAGCTTAGAATTAACTTGATCCAACCAAATAAACGTCAATATTTTTGCGCACAGCCAATTTTGGACCATTTCGCGCGTTTTTATTTTTGCGCACATGTACATTGGCCGAGTAAGGAATTTCCTTTGTAACAAATACACAGTAATTTTCGTGGTGTATTTATTTTATTAATTTTGAGCGAAAAGCGTGAAAATAAATGTAGCGCGAAAAATACCACTTATACAGTATTAAAGCCACATCAACCATGATCCTAATATCACAAGGGGGACCGAAACCAAACCAGAGTTTTCAAAATCGCTTTTGGATGGAATAGATACAATCAACCAAAAACAACGACAAAATAAAGCACTACTTACCCTGGTAGAAGATTTGGGTTTAAGTTGGATCTTTGGCATAGACATGGAGACACCAGCTCCGCTACTAGTAGAGGCTCCGGGGGATTGGAATACTTGATTTGTAGGGGAATTCTCAATGGCAAAGGAGGGATCCAATTGGTCACTTTGAAGCAGGGCAGGTTGCAGGGACATCACTTGGGAAATTTTGGGCATCAAGGAATCGCCTCCTCCGCTATCATCCATGTTTCCATCATCGTTGCTTTCATCAACAAACTGGGGTTCCTCAACGACCTCCATGGTGGTTTGAACTTGGAAATTACTCGATGCCATCATATGCGAGCGGGACATGTGGTCGTTGAGTAACGCTACTGTTGGGAAACTGCGTGTGCATACTGTACAATTGTGTCTGTAAGTAGAGTCAACATGAACAAGAAGGAAAAAAGAAAAACAATAATGGTTACAAAAACGTCAAAACTAAACAGCCATATTCGTTGGCAAACTGATTCAACCTCAATCAAGGGAAATAGTATTGGCACATAGTGTCACTAATTTCCCCCCCCCCCATTTCTGATATTCATTATTGATAAACTCAAGCCATTTGGTCCAACACTTAAACAGTTATGGTGGAGAACTAAAGACTCCCAAAAAAGTATCGCCTCACCTCGAACAAATAGCTCCTGCGCCAATACGGAATACGCAAACATAATTTGAAGATTGTGTGTACACAAGCGCTGGAGTTTCAGCTTTCATTTGACACCCTACTTTTGACAATTGACTGGGAAACATCAAAGTTATGAACATTTAAAAATCTCTAGGTCATTTTGTAAAAGTTGCTAATTTTATTTTTTGCACCATACAAACCAGTAACACAAGACTAAGGATCAATATGAGGTGAATGAGTTTGGTCACAGAAGCGCGCAGTTGTTCGAAAGCATGCGTCATGGGGTTCCAAGCATCATCCAATCAAGATATTAACTTTTTCATCTTATCAATGATGAGAAACGATCTAAACTTCAGTACCAATTGAATCTGTTTTCGTAGACATTATTAACCTTAAAAACAAATGGTGTACCGTTATTTGTCCTCTAATGTGGCCTGGTACTTGCGCAATATGTCTTTAATGCTAGCAATGCCTACCAATTGAATGTCATTTCTTCAGTTCTTATTATTAATAAAAATGAATTAATGAAACATATTAGAAAAAAATAATATCTGGATGGATGATGCTTAGACACTAATGATGCATGCTTTGAAAGACCACATGCTTGATTGACTAAACTCACTTACCTCTCATATTGATCCTTATTTTTACAGGTTTGTATGGTGCGAAAACTGAAATTTGCAACTTTTACAAAATGACCTTGAGGGTTTTAAAAGTTCAAAACTTTGGTGTTTCTCAGTCAATTGTCAGAAATAGGGTGTCAAATGAAAGCTGAAACTCAAGCACTTGTGCACACAATCTTCAAATTACATTTGCGTATTCCGTATTGGCGCAGGAGCCATTTGTTCATGTGAGGCAATATTTTTCTTGGAGTCTTTATATCATGTGCATTGTGCAGGCAAGACTTGGTTCCAATATTTTTTTCTCCAAGGCCTAAAAAAAATTGTTTGATTGGCATAACATAGAAAAAAAATAGGGTAGGTAGGTCAGATTGTTTTTTTTAAATTTTTCTCATTGGTTTCACGCAACAAGAACACAAAATATATGACACATATACAAAAATATCTTCACTTTTTCATTACCACAACTTTTATTTGTCATTTTGAATGTCCTGCAAGCCATGTCTCGGAGGCCCATGAATCGATTCCCATCAAATTTGGGATTTGGAGGTTTTTACCAAACTCAAAAAAATACAAGATGGTTCTCGAACCAGTAGTCTCGCCTGCGTATCGACCGCCTACTGAATTGACCGCCTACTTTTATCGTTCAGTTGTTGGGTGGATCCCAAGGGAAAGGTCATACAATGGGGTCACCATTGGCACTTTTGATCGCTGGTCCAAGACAAACAATTTGACACCTTAATCTTTGAAATCGGACAAAGTTGAAAATTTGACCCCAAC
>JXSR01S073353.1:183052-212718 GCA_000969725.1 Ophiothrix spiculata
ATTTTGCTTGTGAAGTTACATTTTCAACCATAACTTTTGAACGGAAGCTCCGATTGTTGTCAAACAAAAAGCAAAAGAAAGGTAATTTTGTCCTTTATCTGAATTTGCAATTTTTTAGGCCTTTCAAAGGCATATTCCCCCTTAAATTAATATTTAGCTTCACCGCGTACCATTCCGGTATGTATAAAAGTCAATAACATTATCATCATTTGTCATCTAAATTCTACGAAAGTTTCTTTTGGCCAAATTATTATGCCTTCTGATAAGGAGCTATCAGGACATGTTTCGAAGCTGTTCCGCTGGAATTGCACAGATGGAAATGACATTTCCACAGATACATTTATCATAGATGCAAGAAAGATGTTCTACATGTACTTGCCAGCTTGAGCTATCGATTTGTTTCCTGTGCCACGACAGTGGTATCAGAATTCGGATACCCCTCCATATCCTAATTCTGATACGGGTATCACAATTCGGATACAAAATGTACGTGGGTATCCAAATTCAGATACGTATCCGAATTGTGAGTTCCGCCGAACTGGAAGGACATAGTTGGTATCCCAAAAGTGCTTCCAGATTCATCTAAGTAGTGTTGAAATCTACCAAGTTATTTAAATCTATT
This sequence comes from Ophiothrix spiculata, assembly GCA_000969725.1. Classification (NCBI taxonomy): domain Eukaryota; kingdom Metazoa; phylum Echinodermata; class Ophiuroidea; order Amphilepidida; family Ophiotrichidae; genus Ophiothrix; species Ophiothrix spiculata. The sequence goes on from JXSR01S073353.1 coordinate 183,675, forward strand.
TAGCTTTATTTGCATTTTCAAACATTTTATTTTTCAGGTATGGCTGTCAGAAGTGTGATGAGGTTTTTGACTCACCAGATACTCTTGATGTTCATGTGAAAGACTTTCATAGGAAACTTTCCCTAACCCCTCTTCACAAAGTTGGATCCAGCCCTAAAAAATCCACACCAAAACGAGAGAATCTAACTCCAAAAAGAGACAATCTCACTCCTAAGCGAGACGATCACAACTCAAAACATGAACATCATACACCAAAAAGAACTGATGGTTTTGTCTCCAAAAGAGGGGCACACAGTCCTTGGTATCAAGATGAATATGGACACAAAAGTGAGTCCCATACTCCTAAATCTGGGCACCATCATCTCACACCAACGAGACATAGTCAAGCATCTAGGCATGAAAATCACAATGATTTCACTCCAAAACGGGACTCCACACCAAAGAGTGACATTACTCCAAGGCGTGATGCTACACCCAAAAGTGATATCACAACACCACGTCACATGCAGGATCATAGCTCTCTTCCTTCCCTCGGTCTTTCTCCACAACCGCCATTTGTAATAGACAGTCCTCCTCACAATTCTTCTGCTTCAAGTTCTCCACTCAGTGCCCCGAAAACACCCGGTGAATCTTCTCACTTCTTTTTCGAACACGAAACACATACCTCTCTTGAACACTTGCCAGGTTCTCCGAGACCGTCGCAGTCGTCAGGTTCGGAGCCGAGCAGGCCAAACACCCCAGGGGACGCTCCATCAATGTCGTATGAATTCTCTGAGGAGATTCAGACTTCAATTATGAACATCCCATCTATCTCACCAGCCGCTGAATTTATCCAGGAGAGTCCAGCAAGTCCCATGGGTCACTACTCACCAGCAACATCGACAAAAGATTATAGGTTAACGTCGCCTGATGCATCCCGCAAGAAGTCGCCGAAAAAGGTATGTCTGATTCAAAGAATTTATCAAGGAGAATTATAGTAGATTTACCGAAGAAGTAGGCTAACTTGCATTATTTTGTGGGGTGGAGGGACATGAGCCACTTTTATAATAGGAAATATGTCTGAGTTACCCTGCAAATTTTCAGCTATGTCTGTCCTTTTATTTGTTTCAATATTCATAATAAAAATCCATCAAGGTAGATATCTTCATACAAATATAGATCTCTACTCAAGTTTTAAACACGATCATGCAGAATATATTGATTTTGGTTTAGGTTTTACTGTATGCATTATATAAAATGTCTCCATAAAAATTGGAAATTAGGTTTGTGTTATAGAATTCACTTCTAAGTTCGGCACAAAATTGTAAAGTTGTAAGTATTTATCATCATATGCATATTTAAAATTGATATTAATTGTGCATACACTACACATGATCTTAGCCAAAAGGCCGAGAAGCGATGGATAGACTTATGGATATTATACATGTAATTTAAAATTGTGCTATAATTATCAAAGTTATTCTCCATTATTCATTACTTTCTTCATGTAAAAGAGTGTCTTTTGGAGTGAAAACAATAGTGAATTTTGACTCTGAAAAAAGTGAAATCTTATTTGTGTCACTTTCAAGAGTGAATTGTCACTCTTTAAAGAGTGAAATAATCACTCTTTTGGAGTGAATTTTTCACTCTTTCTAATGGTTGATCCCTAGTGTCACTAACTGGTTCCTCTAAAGATTTTCTGTGCCATACACTTCCTTTGCTGGATATTGATGATGTTTATATTTTATTTGATTTTCCTTTTCCCCTTTTCAGCCCTTGCGAGTGAGTGATTTTAAAGCTGCAATACTGAGCACTCCAGGCCCAATAGTCACTACGGCATCGCTACAGAAAAACGGACCGGCATCAGTCCGGCAGATCAGCAGAATCCAGTTTGAGTCAGCAATCCAAGGACTTCAGATAGCCGATTTTGGCTACGTAGTTCCCCTCACAGTTAGAGATAACGCAGTGCTGGTTTTTGTCAAAAAAGCACCGCAAGAGATCCAAGAGGTTTGGACGGAGAGAGCCACAGAATTAGGGCTTTGTTCGTTGCACAAGTATCGCGAATTGTACAATTTACCCGCACCGTCAGATATATCGCAGTCGGTGAAGAGTCAGCTGATCGATCAAGGTCATGTGACTGTTGAACAGATGAACGGCATGTATAGTAGTATGGGGTATGAGTATACCATGAGTATGGAGTATTGATCAATAAGGTCATGTGACCCTAAATGATGTAATTGATCAATAAGGTCATGTGACTGTAGAACAAATGAATGGCATGTATAGTATGGGGTATGAGTATACCATGAGTATGGAGTATAAATCAATAAGGTCATGTGACCCTAAATGTCGGATTCCTTTTATCCATTTGCGGTGCAGGTGTTGTGCGTTTTGCACTGTAAGGGTACTGGTAGTTGTATGATTTAAAGCACATGATTGAATGGTAACAGGTTGAAGTTGAGATTCAATTTTTGACCGTCCGTTTTTAATGCGGTTCCGCATACATTCCTCACGCGGTGCGTTTTGAATCGATATAATTGTTTTCAGCAAGACTGATTCCTTTTATACGATCCGTTTGTGGTGTGGCTATTCAGAAACGCAAACGCGGCATTCACTTGAATCGGTCCCTGCAGGGTGATTCATCAGTTTTGAAAGGGTTTTGGTTGAGCGGAAACTTTCAATCAGAGAAGATGATGAAATGGAACCGCATTGAAAACGGACGGACAAAATTGAATCTCAGCTTCAACCTTACACCATTCAGCTCCATTCAATCGTGTGCTTTAAATAATACAACTACCAGTACCCTTACAGTGCAAAACGCACCGCAACCACACCACAAACGGATAAAAGGAATTTGACCTTAAATGATGAATTGAAGACATGTACAGTAATGTCAGAAATATATATAATATGATTATGAAATATTGATCAGTGTCATGTGAACTCATTATAATTGAATGGCTTGCATTGGTATACCTTACGGGGCATTGAACAAATTCATCATCATCTTCTACATTTTTCAAAACATTTCATTCTTTTTGCATCATTTGAAGTGTTATCAGTGATGATATTGAAACTATGTAAAGTTTCATCATCAAATTCAACCACTATATTTGAAAATATTAAGATTTTTTTTAAATTTTATAAATTATAATTGTTGACAACAAAAAATACTTCCCTCTAGAGTTAATACCTTAACAATGGACTTTATTAGCAGATCCAATGAATGATTTAATTTATTATTTTTTTAAATTTGTCTGCAATCTATGATGTGGAAGCATTGTTTTACAAACACAATAAGATATAGAATCATCATATACTTTTAAAGAGTACATGTAGCCTCATACCTAAGGGGGCTGGCATTTTATTTGGAAGGGGGTGGGTCCCAAATATACTAGGGGGATCATATATTTTTGACATGAAAACAGGGGGGTCATAAAACTATTTCATCAAAAGTAGGGGGGTCACTAAATAATTGATACAAGTGTGCTCAGTGGTTTGAAGAAAAAATATTAATATTTCATGTTTTAGTATACATGAAATCGCACCATTTTGTGTCCTATTTTCAAAACATTTCTGAAGCTGAGGGGGCACATCCCCCTCAGACTCCCCCTGCAGCAATTGTGATTATATTTGTCAGATCAGACTAAAAAGTGGATCTGCAATATTCGATGGGACAAACTACATGAGACCTTGCAATGTACACCGATGTACATTCCAGGATTAGAAATTGTGTATACACAATGATGCCTCAACCAGATGTGGATTCACACTGTGTATTCAACTGCGCAAAAACGCGTTATACCTACGCGCACTACCAAGTTGCATGTCAACACACACACGCAGTGTGTGAGGTGCACATATCAAAGGATGTACATCCCAGGATTATCTACATGGTTGCCCGGCATGGATGTTCATTTCAAGCTCCCTTGTAGTTTGCCCCAATGTTGTATTGTAAACAAACAGAAAACAAAACCCAGAAAATTTCATATTGATTTTCATTCCTTTAATGGGGGGGGGGGTCACAAAATATTGAGTTGTGTTGGTAGGGGGGTCAAAAAATTTTCAGGTCTTGGATAGGGGGGGGGGTGGTCATGAAAAAAATTGCTGAGTCCCTCCGCTTTTTTTTTTGGACCCACCCCCTTTCGAAGAAAATGACAGCCCCCTAAGATCAAAATGAAAAATAAAAGTATAGATTTTACTTTTATTATCAAAATTTTCATCATATTTGGCAGTTGATTGTTATTATTGAACATATACCAAGTGTAAATCAGCTGCAGATAAAATGTTGAAATTTCATCCAGTTTCATCCAGTGCACCTTTAGGCCTAAACAAATAATTGTTTGATTGGCATAACATAGAAAAAAAAATAGGGTAGGTAGGCGGCTTTTTAAAAATAATTTTTTTAATTTTTTAAAGTGTATGTTTCACACACAAGAACACAAAATATACGACACATATACAAAAACATCTTCACTTTTTCTGTAACACATCTTTTATTTGTCATTTTGAATGTCCTGCACGCCATATCTCAGGTCCCCATGAATCGATTTCCATCAAATTTGGGATTTGGTAGTTTTTTACCATGTTCAAAAAATAAAAATATTTAGGGTCGGCAGTAAAAATAGTGTCGGTCGGGTTACGCTAATCAAACAATTTTTTTAGGCCTTGAATGTAAAATAATGATAAAAGTCATGATTGACCCTGTATACATGGAATGATACAGGCTATGTTTAAGGTAGGGATTTTCAAACTTTTTAAAAATAAGAAAATCGTATTTGTCCATGGCATAGTCAGCATTTTTTCAACTTTTAGAGAACCCTTAATCTCTTGATTGATTTTATTTGGTTCAAATTCAATTCTCAATATTAATTTTAAAAGTATTGCAAAACATAATTGTTTATTTAATGATAAAATGGTTTCTTTTGAGAACTTTTTCAGAGATTACAGAAAACATAAATTTATCTTGCATTGGCCTAACCTCAACGGGAACAAATATTGCAAGGGGAAACAGTTTTATAGCACTTACTGTCAAAAGACCTAAGTGCACTTTACAATGACAAAAGAAATACAAAACAGTAAAATTAAACACCAAAACGGATGTATAAATGAAGTAAGGTATCAAAGCTGTAAAGCAAGAAAAGTTATAGGCAAATCAAAAAAATTATTGGACAATGAAAACAGAAATCCAGGATGCAGGGCCACAATATTTGTTAATGAAACCCTTACCCTGGATTTTGTTTTCTTTTTCCAATAATTTTTTATTTTGCCCATAATTTAAAACAACACACATACAATCAGGAGTATCAAACATTGAGCAACATTATAGAGGCAATCTACACGGGAGTGCAAATCCAGATGAATGCGCATCTCCCTAATCTGCACTCTGTGTAGATTGCCACGTGAAACCATTGTGTGTGTGTGTGTGTGTGATAAATATGATGGTGCGCACAAATTGACAAGTAATTAATTATATAAGAAAAGGGGAAATGTGCTTTCAAATTGTCACATCTCAGTGAATAATATGTGACTGTCTTTGACAAACCCAGTGTTAAGTTGCAAGTAGTGTGTACAAAACAAAGTTATTTTAAATTTGAATGACCTGTTGGTTTTGAGAGATGGTCATAGATTTTCTAGCATGTAAGCTTCGTTTTTTAAACTTAATATAAACACAAATCTTAAAGGCAGCGATCATCAAAGTGAAGGTCAACTTTTCTCAACACCTACTGATTTTATAGCATTTTTAGAAAGTACATCCAACTACTAACTAATATTCAAAGCCATTCTTGTTGAACTTGAACATTTATAGCAAAAGAGAACATTATTTGTGCTTTGAACATACCATTCTCCGGAGAATGAGAAATTAAGTGGTAGTGTTTCTAGAAATAAATAACTAAATTCTTAGAATTTAAACTTCTTTGTTACCAACAATAATATTTTTTTTATTGAAGAGATCATGTTGTTAAGTATATTTAACCTTCATAAAACAATAATATTCACTTTTTAATCAACACCAGTACATTTGGAATTTTGAACTTAAGGAAAATAGAAACACTGCTGACAGAACCTCATGAAATGAATTTGGCTGAAAATTGTCTTTTTAGAGCAAGTAATATGATTGTGTTTGTTTGTTTTGATTCTATTAAGGTCTTTCTTTGATTCAATAAGTTTTCACAAGTTTTCATACCCAAGTGGATCATGGTTAATGCCTTTAATACCACAGATTTTCTCAAACATTTCTGAACAAGTTGTTTATGAGTTGACAACCTTTTGGAATCAGAGGTTAAAATTCTGTAAACGCCAATATTTTGGGGCTCAGTAATTTTCGCATGTGACTAACATTTGAATCATGTCGCATGTTTTAATTGTGATATTTTTTTTACGTGCTACGGTATATACATACCATTTTTTGCCCTACGGTGGCATTCATGAGGTGGGTCAAAAATGTGTTTCATGGTCAAAATGGTCAAAAAAACCAATTTTTTGATGTGATGATATTATTGATCTCTTTCAATTCAAGTAACTTTTTAGCCAAATATCACTTTTGTTTTGGCATAATGGGCTAATTAATGGTTAATTGCTCCATAGACGGCAATGCAAACTGTAATTTTCAAATGCATTTTACTCAAAATTGCCCGTTTTTACTAAAACAAGTCATAAATTGAAATGATTGATGGTAAACAGTTTATTTTTCAGGATATGTTCTAAACACTGTAATAGTTACTGTGATGCATTAAACTTGAAACAGACCCCTTAGGGTCTTGGTGTTAATGACCTTCAATAAGTTAGAGGCGGGCTATACAAGGGGAGAAAAATGGCACGTTTCAAATCATTCTGTCTTAACTCTTATTTGATGCAGCTTGATCCCCTGAACATTTTGACACCAAATTTGTCAAAATCGGACAAAAAATGAGAAAGTGCTGCCCAAAAAACTGATTTGAGAGGGGGGGGGGAGGGTTCTGAGGAAGGTCTAAAAATGATAAATTTGCCAATTTACTGTAATTATATACCAAATTTTAGCCATGTTGGTGACTATCTAAATGTATTTGAGGTCACAGAATCCATGTGAATGTGAATGTTCCAGTAGTGTCAAACCTTCCGAAATGGTGATTTTCTAAATGTAAATGTTGGCTATCTACCGCATCCGTAGGCACCGCATCCGTAGGCACCACCACCCTTGTACTGCCAAGTTCAAACCATTGTCTCTCTTAAATTATGTAACCCATGAAGACCAAATTAACACCACAAATAGCATAAAGTGTAAGCTTTCAAATGAGACATAAAACAAGTCCATAAGTCAAGAAATAGTTAATTTACATCAAATAAATTTCGAGAACCCATGAAAAAATGTAACAACACCACCTTTTTAGCACACCACTTAATGACATGCCACCCTACAGTTATTTTCGCACAGGTGAACGTGGAAATAAATATAGCATGAAATATACCGCTTACAGTAATTGAAAGCCAGACCTGAAACTTTTCAGCTGATTTAAGCTCTTTTTATTACACTTTTCAGCTCTTTTTCTTTATAAATCAGCCAAATTTAAGCTCTGTATTGCAGAATTTGACGGATTTCAGCTCTTTTTTTTAAAGATTCAGTTTCATGTCTGGAAAGCAAAGGTTTCAAATGCAGCCTCAGTCACATCCGAGATCTAGATGCAAAGAGTAGTTTTAATTTTGAGAATTCAATAATTTGATTCTTATTTTGATTTCTAGAGACACTGCTTTTGAATTAACTCAAGCACAATAATATTGTCTCTAATGCTGCTTTCATACTCTTGTAGTTTTGCAGCTTTGTCGCTGTGTGACATATATTTTTTGTAAAAACTTGCTGCTTCCAGTTGTTGTAGCGGCAAAGCTACATGTCGCTGAGATAATCGATATTGGCAAAATTTTGTCGCACGACAAGAATTTTTGAGTTGAAATGAATTCAACTTTCAGAGCGACATGAAGCGGCAAATCTGAAAAGCGACAAAACTGCAAAGCTACAAAAGTGTGAAAGGAAGAAAGCGACAGAGCTGCAAAGCTACAAAGCGACAATAAGTATGAAAGCAGCTTTAGACTATAAATATACAACTTCATCAAGAATTTACATGTACTTAACACCCGGTCTGTCGAAAGCATGCATGCGCCCATGTTACATTTTTGGTGATTGGTGCTTTAAGTTTAGTAAAAAAATTAAATTTGGTGCTATAATGAAACAAACAGCTCCTGGATTGTCATATCTCAACTACTTATTTTATGCAAATATTGTTAAGTTCTCATTATTGATATATTTACAGTAAATGATGACATTTTATGTATTTATGGATTATTTTATGTTTTCTTTAATTATCAACTTTCTGCTTTTTCAGGGTTTTTCAATATTTCATATTGATCTCGTTTTATGAAAATTGGGTATAAGGGTTTTTTGTGTATTTACTTTTGTCTTGTTACTTCCAAGTAGGTCTATTGGGTGTGTTTTGGGGAATCTCTAATTCTATTGATTAAACTCTGCTATATTAGAGTTAATAATCACCATATAAAATTGGGTATATGGGTTTTCGTGTATTTACTTTCCATTGTTTTGTCTTTGTTACTTCCAAGTAGGTCCGGTCCATTTGATGTGTTTTGGGGAATCTCTAATTCTATTGATTAAATTCTGCTGTATTGGTGTTCACCATAAATATTAATACAAAAATTCTCAATTTTATACAAGTTTGAGTTTTATGAATGTGCCAATATACAATATACCGTAATTGAAACAAACAGAAAACTTGTTCAGGAATCTATGAAAACAAGTTGTAATGTAATTGAATTAGATACCTATTCAGAGTCATTCTTGTAAGCAGCAGCACATATAGCTTGCGGGATCATCACAATCCTTTATTCTGATTCAGCGTGAGTGTGAATCCCTCCTAGTCACATGACTTAAAAGAATGACCCTGAAAAGGTATCTATTTCAATTTTATGATCACGACAGAGTCCAATATCAGTATACATGCTGCAATTTATCATGTATTTCATGAAATTTTAGAAAAGACAAAAAAAAAGAAACCCAAATTAAACATTTCACTTTTTTCAAGGTTGTATGAGATTGATCAAAGGTAGGTTTGATTTTGAATTTCAAAATTAAAAGCCCCACTTTTTACACATAAACGGCTTCTCAGGAATGAGCTTTAAATTTAATACAGTCTAGTAGAGATGACAGGTTCAAACAGAATAAATTTTTATCTCAAAAGCTTTGATTTTGTCTTCCTTTGTCATTATGGTCATAAAAATCACTGATATAATCAAATTTTGATTTAAAAATTGCAGTCAATATTTTGTATCTAAAGAACATTCTATGACAAACACTCTCATGGTTTCTTAAATTTCCCGAGACAAAAAAAGAAGAAATTACGGGGTTTCGCCCAAGAATTTTCTTTTAACATTGAACATGATAATATTGTGTACAACTCATCCATTTGTGATTTGATAAATCAATTTAAAGAATTTATCTTCATTTTATTTCATACAAAGTTTTAGTATTTTTTTCTGTATAGTACTAGCAATTATCAATTTCTCACATCAGGGGCCTATTTCACAAACATTATATTTGCGATGATTGCGAAAACTAGAATCTATCGCAAATATCGTTTGCGATGACTTTTCCATTTCACTAACATCCTCCACTTAATCTTCATGGAGGAGCCTATCGCAATTTGTAGTGATCTTGTCTAAATATGGCATAAAATAAAATCATGTGATATCAAAAATTTGTGATGACTTCCATTTGTGTTTTTTTTTTTTGCGGATGCTTATAAGAACCCGCAAGATATTAATCGCAAACAAAATCATCACGAATGCTTTGCAATGATTCAAAATCCTAGTGAAATCGGAAGGGGAAATCCATCTCAAATTTGCGATGATCTCTCGCTTTTGCGATGAAGTTTGGCATTTGTGATGGATTTAGACGTTTGTGAAATAGGCACCAGGTCTGTATATTATATCACAAACTCATGTACTTAAAAATAAGTATAGTTTCCATGCATTAATGCAACTCACTATAGGCAAATCAAAAATTTATTGGACAATGTAAACAGAAATCCACAGTCCAGGGCCCCATTGTTTGCAAATGCAACCCTTACCCTGGATTTTTGTTTTCATTGTCCAATAAATTTTTACTTTTCCTATAGTTGGCTTGATTCCTTCGTGCATACACTACATGAAGCATGCTTTACATGAAACATTTTTTACGCTGGCTCAATATCGCACGCAACGTGTGTTAAAAACTGTGATGCATTGAGAATATAGAGCACACGACAAGAACTATGTGTGCGTGAATGTAATTTTGTACCATAAAATTGCTCATTGCTTTGTATTAATGATCTTAATATCGTTTTTGTTCTGGTCTGTTTACTTTATACTTCAAAGTTCATGCAGTTCCTTGCACAAAATTGGATGTGCTAATTAGCCCAAGATTCAACATAGTTTTTATTACGGTGGAACCTCATTATCCCACAAAATCACTAGGGCCAAAGATTCTATAGTTTGCGTTATCAGGATTTTGTGTTATCTAACTGAATTCACATAGAAAGTCAACACTTGGGACTAAACTACCATTTTGTGTTATCAGGGTTTTTGTGCTAACAGATTTTGTGTTAAAGAGGTTGCACTGCAAATATTTTTTTTCAATATGCAAAATGAATGCACTATATATGGGATATCTTGCAGGTAAGGTAACACAGTATCAATATTAGTATAATTTATTTATTTCATTCTTGTTTTACCTGGGGAACCCATTCAATGCACTGGCATTGTTCTTCCATGGGGCCCAGGTATGGGTAATTTGGCTTAAACTTTCACCAAGCAAATTAACAAGCATATGTGACCGTCCATCCCAAACCAGCAGTAAATGACAGCTCTTGTCATTTTCACTTTTTTAATTATTTGGAAAGACCATATGCTTTAAGGATTATAATGACACCTTAATGAACTTTAAACAATTTCCAGAAGTCCAAGTTATGGTCCGTCAAAGGTATTCAGGGAGTAAAACTTATGCGCTCAAAGATCAGTAAGCTATTTTCTATTGATTGTCTTAAATACTATGCAGATTTAATTCACATTACCTATCATTTTCTTGAAATGAAACTTTGCTGGTATTTTGTAGTAAGCCACAAGGATTGTGAATCTGTCAAAAAATCAATTTCGGCAAATTACGACTTGACATGTATTTTCACCTGTAGCTCAAAATGAAGTTTCTGGCATTTACTGCTCATACGGGCTGGACGGCCACATATAGTATGTAGTAAGTGAAATGAAATTAAGATTGAATGTTGTTAATCAATTTGTTTGTCAAACAGTATTTGATTTAGCCCTGTAATGGATTATCCCTTGAATCTCGCATGGAGTTTTGATTTTTGTGAGGGCGATTAAATTTAACATATTAACACATTTTGCAATGAAAATGGAATAATTATGTCTGCTTAAATTTTTAGCAGATTTTATTTGCTTTGTGAATGGCTTGATGAGTACAAACCATTATTTCATGGTCATATATTATTATTATTATAATTTAATGCTTTTTGCATTTTAATAATTTTTATATATTTATAAAGAACAAAATATACTTAATGAAAGGTGATGGCTCACCACGACAAGGGGGATTTTGCAGATGATATCAATTTTCATTTTATCATATCATCTGTTATGTCAGCATTTTTTAAGCTTTAAAATGACACCTTACTTGTGGAAATTGATCAAGGCGATCAAATTTTACAACAGAAAATTTGCTGAAAAGTCTTATTATTTTCGCTGTCTATTTTCACCAGTTTCTTTAAAAGTGTCCTGTTGCAAAGTCCCACTTTTCGGGGTGAGCCATCACAAATATGTCTGAAATTTGTAATTAAATTGTAAAAATCTGGTTCTTTAATATGTGGATAAAATTACAATGTAGTAATCTTTTTTGTAAAAATAGTTTATATATCTATACCATATAAACCTTAAAAAATGCAGTAAGCAATCAGACTCTGCTAAGAGATCCATAGTATAGTCAACTGGTGGTTTTCTGTTGTGTAAGAGACTAGTAATGATTGATTAGGATTGATTAAGACCAAATCACTGCATATTAGTTTTGTTTGTTTGTTCATGAATCGTCCATGATTTTTGTATTATTTTTGGCTGATTTTGTTGCTACCGCATGGACAAGCTTTGAACTTATAGTCATATTGGTTTATGTTTGTTAATCAGCTGCATACTGCATACTTCAAGGTTAATAAAGTATAGAATGGTCTCTTTTCAATGTATGCTTCAAAAAAGTTCTTGACCTATAGGCTTAATTTAGAATGGGCCTAACACAAATTCAGTATTATAAAGAAGTGTTTGTGGGGTTCAATTTGGCCTGAAAATTACATTGTTTGATTGGGACATGGGTGAAAAATCCTATTTTTTGATTGTTAAAAATCAGTGCTCCATAAAAAAAATTGTTAGGGAAAATGTTTTCAAGTAGTAGGATGGGCATATTGCTAAAATGTTAACATTTCTGTACAAATGTTTCAACAAACAAAGTATAATTATATAAATGAAAACTTTCCTTAAGGCTGTGATCACATAGAACTATACTATACACTTTACGGGCACGTTTTTCCTATCTATAGGACCTTTTTTCTGTGATACTATCCACCAGTGTTTCCGCTAATGTTTTTGACCTTGCGCCAATTCGAGCAAGTTTGACAAAGTTTAAGAAGTGCTTGCACCCAAATCATGAGCTTTGGCTGAAAATTGGCTAAATAAAGCCAAAAGAATATCTTTCTCGCACATTTTCAGGGACTTGTTGCGCCAATTTTCACAGCCCCTGCGCCAATGACGCGCCATACGGCCTTAGCGGATATACTGCTATCCACGATATAAACCCTTCATCTCTGTGCTCTTTATATAATCATGAAGCCATTTCAAAAGCCCTCTGATCTGACTCCAGAAAAGAAATATTGTTTTCCTGGGTGAGATCAGTATGCTGGCTAGTTCTAGTGATTATGGATTTACATTGTGGATAGTATCAAGTGGATTCAAGTGTATCATGGTCATGGAAAATAAAGGTCCTTTAGATTGGACAAATGTGCCCTTATAGCGTATAGTATAATAGTTCTATGTGATCGCAGCCTCAGAATATGTTCTCTTTTAAAGAAAAATCATTTCTCCTAGTCAAGATATAAATGATATGAATTACTTTTTGTGCATACTGCATACTGTATAAGTGGTATATTTCGTGCTACATTTATCGTCACACTCTGCACCTTCATTTCGTCATTGAGAGCGAATATATTCAAGTTTGCAGTATATCAAAAGGAGAGTGTGAACCTTGGCACCATTTTGACTCACCATGCATGGAGACCATATGAACTAATTTGGTTTGGTTATTGGCTCCGACCAAAAAGGTTTTACAACTGAAATATGCAGGCTTCATCAAATGACAGCACAAAAGATACTGTACCTGTAATGCCCATGATATACTAGCAAGGTTCGAATCATTTTAACTTGCTAGCATCTGATCTGCTTAGCATCTTCAAAGCATCTACAATTAAACTACATGCTAGCCGCGTCTTGCTAGTATATCATGGGCTTATTGTGTAAGTTTGCATTTGAGAAATGATGCGAGCTAGGGGAACTAATGTGGAAAGATGTGTCTTTTTGGTAAGGAGCTGTTCCCCCTTTGGTATCCATGCCGATTCAGTGCTTTTTGAATCTGTGGTGTATACAACAGACTATGTCTGCTTTGTCTATAAAGACTTACTAGGAAATACTACAAGCACTGCCATTATATAGATCATACTTTTGGAATTTTACAAAGAATGAATCATGAATTTTATATAGAACACTTTCCATATCTACTGAGAATTTCAAATACAAGTAGTGAAGTGTAGGGTTGATTTTTTGGTAAGTACACTGTCGCCGGAAAGTATTTATGCATAAAACCATTACCTTAGCCATCTTAGCTATATCTTGAAGGGGGTTATCTGACTTTCATACTTTTTACAGAATCTATATTGTATAATTATCTATAGAATCAAAGCAGAATTCCACTCAATGCATTTGAAAATATAGTTGCATATGTATAGTTACCACTTTAGCCTGTGCATGAAAAAAAAAAAGAGTTCAAGTACATTTCTGAACATTTGCTTGAAACTTATAACCTGAAAACGTTCTATCCGGTTGCACAGTGATAATGAGGTTTTGAATAATTGATAAGTTGCATTCTAATGAGATGTGTACTTGCGTTGTATTTGTATGTGGCCCATGAAATCAGCCATTTTTATGGCAATGGAAGATCAAATATCAGAAGAACATTTATAGTTTATATATATTGAATAAATAAGTCACCCATACAAGCATGAATCTTTGGTGATAAAAGGTCATTTTATATAAAAATGAAGTTTTTTTAATTATGCGGAAATACTTTCTGGCGACAGTGTATATAACATATCCATATGGAATGTCTTATATCCTATCATGGAGCATTATGGGTAATTGTGTGTGACACAACATTTGGAAGAGTCAAATAAATCTATTTGGACACAAAACATTTGTTATTTTCAATGTTTCCTTTGAAAGTTATGATATATATGTGTAGAATGCAGGATATGGGGTATTTGTGGTGTAGCCTATATAGGGACACAGGTAGACCACCTAGAAGTCTGGGGCATAGTATACAAACATTGACTGCTTTGAGGGGTGTATGGTTTAAATTATTTCCACGAGGCGGTCTCAAAACCATGAATATGCCTGAAGCGAAGCTGAGGGCATATTCATGGTTTTGAGATAAATGAAGGGAAACAATTTTAACCATACCCCAAACAAAAAGCAGTCGATATTCATTTTATATTCCGAATATATAGATTTTTATCATCTGGTTGGTTAAAAGAACCGTTTTAACACCGATATTATGTTTCTCCTTTCAATGCTGATCGTGCTGTATTGTGTGTAAAATATGTTGAGCGGCCCTAGTGAAAAACATGCCCCGGGCCTAGTTCAATCCAAGCTTGTAAATCAAAGAAAGGTTTGGGGATTGTAACATATACCAGTTGACGATTCTTATAAGCTAAAAAACTTGATTTTGATAGAGGTGACCTTGAGGGTGAAAAGTGGATCATGAATTGCCCCTTTAACTGCATAACCCCGGTCTTGACAATTACATTAACAGCTTCATTTGGTTATGTTGCTTTTTCGCGCTATGCATGAAAAACAAAATTGTGGGTCCACATGGACACCCCCTTGTGCACTTAGTGCAATTCATACCAAGATTCACATACCTGTTATAACATTGTTAACATTGTTTTGAAAAACAAAATTGTGGGTCCATATGGCATGTTACACCCACAGGCTATAGCTGACTTAGCTCAAAACCAAAGTGATTGGAGAAAATTTGCAATCGCCTGCTGCGCAACTGACCGATGATGAGATAAACCCGTTACCATTGTTATTTTGAAAAACAAAATTGTGGGTCCATATGGACCCCGTTAACATTGTTAGTTTGAAAAACAAAATTGTGGGTCCATATTGACCCCATTAACATTGTTAGTTTGATAAACAAAATTTTGGGTCCCTTGTGCACGTTAGTGTACTACAAACCCAGATTCATATACCTGTTATGATTGTTATTTTGATCAGTCTGTTCCTTGTACACTCTATATTCTTTGTCAACAAATATCCCCACCCATGGATGAGTTTTCAATGCTGAAACTTCCTGATTTGTAATTTCACGCGACCTCAACACACTTTACATGTGCTCGCTGACCACTATTATGGCCCAAGTAAGCTCCATTTCACACCAAGCATCATTTCAGGTTCTGCTGCAACCTCTAGGCCCTAGAGACGCTCAGGGGCATAACCAGTGGGGAGGGGGCGAGCTGAGCTTTGTATATTTTTACCGAAATGAAAAAATATCACACAAGATATAATAACCAATATAAAAGTTTGATATTTCAGCATTCTAATTCAAACACGCGTGGTTGGAATAGTTACCACAGTAAACAACTGTAGAGCGTGCCTGTGTCACGTTACGTATGAGTTTAGAGACCTGCCTTTATTGCAACACCACTTGCGGCAATGCAAATCGAGTTTGAGGAAAGCTGAACTTTCCATTGCGTTTTCATGTCATCGGCTGACGCAGTCTGTTTGCATTTTGAGTGTGAATCCATTTGTGGTGCTGTTTGAGGTGAAAATTATCGGAAACGCAACGCATTGCGTTTTAAGTATGAATTCAGCTTTAGACTTACCAGCATATCATGGGCCGGGATCATGGGTGCTTTCTAAACATTACCAGTACCAAAATATGATCTACTTTTGGACAAAAAGCCCATTTCAGCCAATTTTTCTGGTACTTTTTTGTTAATGCATGCTGGCACAGGTAAATTATATCGAGTTGTATAAACACTTAAAGTACACAAATCAGGGTTCACAGCTAAAATTGGCGTCACTTCTGCCGGCGATTTCTTCAAAAATACGCTGGACAGACGCGATATATTTTGTAGAGTTATTAAGCGTCCAAGATTTGCATTTTGTAATGCTTTGACAGCCTGCATGTATTGCTCTTTCGTTGCGCATCGTAACTGATTTGGCCCGAGTCTTGTGAATGCTGAATGGGTGCTGATTGGTCCGGCAGTGAGAAGGATTCCCGACATGATGCTACGGATGGTGATCAGCTGCTGGGAGTGTCTCCGCTGACTGCTGATTGGTTTGTGACTCTGTGGGAAGATTCAAGATGATACAAAATATTAAGGACATGATTTCAGACTGCCAAATATTATTTAGTATTTATAGTTGGAAGTTAATTATAACACGAGAACAGCATAGTCGATTTGAATTTTTCTACGAAATTTAGAAGCATAATGTAAAAAAAAAGGTAAAGGGGACGGCCTGTATTTCACAGGTCGGAGTGCCCATCTCTCTTATGAAGCGTTTGGGCCAGACTCCACAATTTGTTATATTTGCGGTCAGGGGTTCGCCACACCTCCTTCCCCGTGAGTCTGTTACCTTCCCAGCATTGAAGAAAGCCGATACCCATTTGACACCTGGGTGGAGAAAAGCACATTAGGGTTAGTATCTTGCTCAAGGACACTACACATGCCGCCCGCCGGATTCGAACCCACAACTCTCAATGGCCAGTGATTAACAGTCGAGGACTTATCTGGTGGGCTACGCATGTCCCTCAAATACAATGTAAATTTTGACAAATATGTGAAAGAATTATTTCTTTTAAATAAATAGCAATTTTTACCAAAGATCTCACATTTTCATTTATTAGACCTCATGGCAATATTTCACAAATTTAGAAAAATCATCAATGCTTGTTTTTCTTCAAATGGTTGGTTAAGCAGTTCAAAATCATATCTAACACGTGATGAAAAAAAAAACATGTGTCACGGGTGGGCGGACCTTTCAAGTAGGGTTGGTCGGTCAGGCGAATTTTTTTCTACCCAAAAAGTCAGCCTGAGAAAAAACGAAAATTTCTACAAAAATTAGCGAAAATTTAAACAATTTTGGCCAAAAAATGCCTGACTTTACAAGATTTTGACAAAACTAACTTCAACAACAAATTCTTCCAAAACGCAAATTTAGGGTCAGTGGGCCCATAAAACAGGGTTTTTTTTCCACTGCGTAAGCATGGTAAGCAAATTTTATTTACTATTTTCCTGATTTCCCCTTTGGGCCTTTTCTTATTTTCCATTTTCCAAAACTATCCAACAGAGCTAATATCACAAGCTCTACCATAACTTCTTCTATATTCACCATGCCCGTCATGCTTGTTTGGACTTGGCTATACCTAAACAAAGTTGGTACATTTTCTATTTAAAACAATTTGACTGCATTGGAAAGAAGCTCAATTTATCCTGCAAATTGGATGTGTGTGGAGCTTACAGTCGAGTCTATTACTGTTAACAATTGATTAAACATGTATATCTGGTTTGTTATAGCTCTGTAGCTTGGATATGTTTTGGAGAATGAAAAAAACACTCCATACTAACAGTTACAAACAGTGTTTAGTCCATCTAGTTGGATCACTGGCTGTGCGAGGTCCTCCTTGTAAATTGAATATTTTACCCATGTTTCACTTCAGGAGCTGTTTTCTCAAAATAATCAAGTGTGACTTTCCTTTCATTTTGCCAGAGCTCCCTTCAAATATCATGGTTGAAATTTGAAGTAACTGTGCACCAAGTGAATAGAAGTATACTATATAGGGATGGGTGACATCGGATTTGACTGCACAATTATAAGCATGTGTGCTTTTATTCTGCATTCTGCAGGTCTCTTTATCCTTCTAAATATTTTCTGAAAAGTAGACAGTATAGCCAGATACATTTGTGAAACTTGGCCTACAAGCAACTGTGATTTTGTTGAACACTTGAATGTGTTCTTGGGATGAAATTGAATTGTTTTTTGAATGAAAAATGTTTGAAAAACTCTGGGAGGAAAACCTATAGATGTAGCAAAAGTAGAAATAAGAAAACTTATAACATGAGATCAGTTCTACCCATAGATTTAAAGCGGAGATACCAGGCTTTGTATACCAGCCCGTGTAATGGCGTCGTCTGCCATGGAGTTCAAATTGGGGGTATTCGGGTCCACTCGGCTCCCGCCAAAATCAACTCCAAGTTTCGAGACTTGGTAACGTGTAGAGACAACCTGTGCAAATAATACTTTACACGAATGACGCGCCAACCTACACGCAGAGCGTGTGTGCGTGTTTCAATATTCGTGCATTATGACAAGGTGCGATGCATCATCGGCAGGCTATCGGCAAAAACCCGAATTCCCCCAAATTTTGTCTCCATGCCGGGATAAAAATGGCGGCATGCCTTGTATCGCCCCTTTAAATCTATGGTTCTACCCAACCAAGTAAAAACATGTGCATTGCAAATCAATTGCAAGCTACTTCCTTTTCCCTTGAAGAAATCCTTTAGAAATAAGCAGATGATCAATTCTCTTCCATAAATTAAGGCAGTATCTAGTATCAAACATATGTACTTACAACCTTCTAACATAGGATTGGATTGAAATGAAATTCATATAACTTAAAGGCAGTACCGTATTTACTGTATCAAACATATGCACATACAACCTTCTAGCGTGGGAATAAATTGAAGTGATATTGCATGTTTAATGGAAGTATCTGCTATGCTCTATGAATGCACATACTGCTTTTTTACTTTGTTGGGCAGGGGTTTTATAGCACACCAGCATTTGCCATCAAGAAACAAATCAACATTGTTTTACATAATTCTGGTTTTACTCAAATCACTGAACTAAACATTGTACTGTAATCAACAAACATAAGTGAGTTTTGTCATAAAGAAATCATTGCACACAATATTGATCAAGTTTGAATTATACACTTAATCGCTAATATACAAGAAATTTAGGAGAGAAAAAGTACAAGCTAGCACAGAGTAAATGCCAAGTCTCAAACCCAAAGGAAGCAAAAATAAGCATTATATTTAGTCACGTGAGAGCAAGAAATTTGTATCTGTAATGGCTGCCTTAAGTTATATTCATTTAACACCTGGTCACTAGAATGTGAAAAATCCCTCAAAATTTTCCCGACATATGTCAGTGGCTCTTGAAATGGTTCTTCAGGTGCATGACACCATCACCTGAAGAACCATTTCAAGAGCCACTGACCCAAGACTGGACATTACAAAGTGTGCATCCAATAGACCAGTTTCGTATGTCCCATAATGCATCTTGAAAGTACCGCAAATACGGGCATTTCTGCCCGAACGACCATATTATTACGTTGTGCGCATGACGTCCTTTGCACAGAAGGTAATAATATGTTCAACTGAGTGTTTACGGTAATTTCAAGATGTATTATGGGACATACAAAAGTGGTCTATTTGATGAAAAATTACAGCTATTGCAGATATGACTTTCTTGCACTCACATGACAAATTTTGTAAAGGCTGCCCCTTGCCAACAGATTCACACAAAAGTAGGTTGCCCCTTACCTCTAGGGCAACCTACTTTTGTGTGAATCTGTTGGCAAGGGGCAGCCTTCAGTGAATGGCTCATGCGAGTCATCAGTGGGAAGTGACGGCCCACATGTCTTTATTATAATATTTGTCCTGAAGAAGTCAGAGCTACTCCTGACGAAAGCTTGACAGTTCAAAACTTGTCCGACGGCGAGCCCGTTAAAATCTACCAATTGTTAAATAGACCTAGGAGTATAAAAAAATCAATATTGCACTTTTTTCTTTTCACATTACTCAACATGATTATTTCTAAACTTAAATGTCACAATAGATCAAGCTTTAAAACTTCTGAATGAGCTTGATCAATTGTAGTAAAAATAAAAAAAAACCACAAAATACTGAAACCCAGTTGGTCAATTAAGACTATTTTCCTTCTGACAAGCCCCCCAAAAGACCTTTATGTGTGGCAAAACATCATCATATTCTTTGACCGAAGCAAATATTTCAATCATTTTTGACAATGACAAGGCTGTGTACATTCAGATGATAAAACATGTGAAAATTAACGGTCTTTGTCCAAGATTCGCATAACTCTTGATTCCGTTAAAATACACAAATCTTTTCTCTATGGGTAAGATGGTTCCCATAAACATATTCATTTCAAAGAAAAAGAGACCCATCTTTTTCTATAATCAAATCACCAATACTAAAAATATAAGCAAATAATGGACAATTTTGCCATTTATGACAAAATCTGTTAATTTCTGCAATGCTTCAAAGGTTCCATTAAAATATTAAAATTTGCAAAACAAGCAAGCACTGATGTAACATGTAACCAAAGTATTCTTAAGTGTGGAAAGAAGTTATTTAATAACCAATGATTGAAATTAATGTAATATAATGTGATATCAGTTCGGCGGAACTCACAATTCAGATATGTATCTGAATTTGGATTAAAAAGAGTTAACACAGCTGAAACTGCTCGAAATACACAATTCGCGATGGGAAATACCCTATTCACCACTCGTAGACTTCTAGATGATCCCTGAATAGTACGACCAAAGCGAGTCTTCAGCTACGTCATCATTTCATGTGCACAACAATCATGGCAATGAACAGGGCCAGGGCAATGAATATATTTAGCTTTATCATAATTTGTCATCTCATTATAACAATTTTTTTGCCAAATTATGTTGCTTTCTAGGAACTGGGCCCTATTTCATAAAAGTTAGAATCAACCTAAGTCATGGACATTAGGACGAATTACTCATCTGAACTCTGGATAGAGTTTTAAATTTTGAGTTTATCTTAATGATATTATTACTATTATCTTTTACTTAATAAGAATATTTGAAATAATGACTTTTTCTGAATTTTTTTCAAATAAACAAGATATGATGAATCCTAAATTTTAGACTTAGGTTGATTTTAACTTTTATGAAATAGGGCCCAAGACATGTTTTGAAGCTGCTCAATGGAATTTGCATAGATGGAAATGACATTTTCACAGGTACATTTTTCGTAGATGCAAGAAAAATTGTCTACACGTACTTGCCAGCTTCCCTATTGATTTGTTACCTGCGCCACTGACAGGCGTATCAAGTTTTGATAAGTGGGTATCTGAATATCTGAATTGTGAGTTCCACCGAACTAATATAGAATCAAATCAAAAATATGTCTTGCTTTGTGTTCAATTCTCATTTTTTTATAAACAATGACAATAAAATATATACATAGAGTGAAATCATTTTTTGCTCAGAAAGAGATTCTTGTTTGACAATGAAAATTCAGTGACATGGGAGTGGATAAAACCTGCCACTTACGATAGGGAGTCAAATTTATAAGTTTGGCCAAATACAAAATCTTAAAAAGTTATTTGGATTAATAAAAGAGCCAAATTCTTCTTTTATTTCAAAAAATCAATACCAGATTTCTTAGAAAAAAATTAAAATTAAACAACCCTGCAATATATGTGTAAATCTATACCGATTGATAATTGTAAAACATAAAGTACTGTCAAATCTCTACTAAGGAGCGCATAATTAGATTTCCAGGGGGAGCAGGAAGTTGGATTCGGGGTTGAATTTTTTTTCCTCGCCCCATTCGGGATCAAGTTTTGTCTTGGAAATTACTGTTTTCCATTTTCAGGGGGGAATTTTTTTCTTCAGCCTGTGGAGGGGGGATTTTTTCCCAAAAAACTTCCTGCTCCCCCTGGAAATCTAATGGTGCGGCCCTAATAGGATCAAGCTGAATAAAACTTGTTTCTAATACAGGTCTGTGAATGATGATCAATCTAAATCAGTACGGACTAAACGCTCAATCAAGCGTACCCGCTGTATCGCTTAATGCAGCAATATTGTATCGCTTCATGAAGCGGTATAGATGTGAACCATCCATTACACAAAAATCGTTAGCTAGGGCAATTAAGCTGTGTGCACAAAAGGGTCATGTAAATAACTGTCACCCTTCTTACAAATTTTTAAAAAGATTGACCGTTGCATTGATCAAATTGCGACCATTTTCCATCAGTGCTGGCTAATGAATGCAACGGTCAATCTTTTTAAAGAATTGTAAGAAAGATGGCAGTTACTTACGTGACCCTTTGGTGCAGACAGTTTAATTGCCCTAACTATCAATTTTGTGTAATGGAGGGTTCACATTTACAATGCTTTATGAAGCGGTACAATATCGCTGCATCAAACGATACAGCGGGTATGCTTGATTGAGAATTTAGTCCAGACTGATATATGTGATGGCTCACTCCGAAATGGGGACTTTGCAGATGATATCAATTTTGATTTTATCATTTCATCTGCTACAGCATTTTCCAAGCTTTAAAATGACACCGTACTTGTTGAAATTGAACAAGGCAATCAAATTATACAAAAGAAAATCTGCTGGAAATTCTTATTATTTTCTTTATTTTCTGCTGCCTATTTTCATCAGTTTCTCGACAAGTGTTCTGTCGCAAAGTTCCCCTTTTCGGGGTGAGTCATCACATATTTGGTACCAAAAACGGTTTTCTATTCTTCATTTCATTGCAAATGTGATGGTGAATGGAGGATCACTTAAAATGGGCCTCTGATAAATAACCTAAATAAATCAATTTATCCTTAATATTTCTCCCAATGCAGGCTGGTAGCAACAGATTAAACCTCTCTGTATATTTTTCCACACTGCATAAATCTTTATTCAACTCAAGTAAAGGTCGCGCTTCATTCGGATGTTTTTTGATAAAAACGCTACAGAAACGCGATACGCCTCCGTGTAAATTGACCAAGGAACCCAAATCAGCTGCTTGAAGATGCGTCGCTGCTATGACATACTGTTGCTTAGTAATCGATCGCATCGGTTTCGGTCCCAATCTGATGAGCTGTCTGTGGGTATTGACGGGTCCTGCGCTGAGTAAGATACTAGACATAACATCTCGAATGCTAATTGCCGAGAGTCCTTTGAGAACGCCATGTTTCCTCTCCTGTGTGTGAGAGAACAATTAATAAAGCCCGAATCAGTTTCAATGTTTGATTTTGTGATGAGGTAAAAGAGAGAAATACTATGGATAAATTGATGGATTAGGTTGGATGAAAAATGCATGGATCTAAAATCGTCTCAAAATATAATTATCAATAGAATGAAAATACAAAACATATTCAAGTGTTTCTGGACAACAACAACAAAACATACCATAATTTTGGTCTCAGTGGCGTAACCAGAAATTTTCATCTGAGGGGGCGAGCAGGGGCAAAACAATTTTGCAGGGGGGCAAAAATAATTTGCTCAGACTGAAAAAGGTACACCCAAAATTTTTCCATGTATCAAATTTTGCTTAAATTAATAAAAATTCCACTTTTTTCTTTAAAAAAAAAAGAGCTATTTTGGTGCAAATTTTCGGTGTTTTCTTAAATATTAAAAAAAATTGCGCCAAAAAAATTTGAAAAATAAACCCATGAGAGGGTTAAATTTTGAAAAGTTTCATCAACAGTGTACTTTATAAATTATATTGATATTTTAATCTTTTCTTGATTTCATTTGGGGGGGGGGGAACATACACTTTTTGCCCCCCCCCCTCTGGTTACGCCACTGTTTGGTCTCAAGCACAGGTTGCCATGAGAGTCCCAAGGGGGTACTTAGTACAAAAGTGACTACGGGGATGTGCCTAAAACAATAGCAAAATCAGGCTAGTTGGTATGGAATGGGTTCTTTTTCTTTGCAAATGTGGTATTTTGATGGGTTATTTTTTCAAAATGTTTTATATTTTGCACCAAAATCAGGGTTTTTTTCAAATTTTGAAAAAAAATCAGAAAATTTGCGCTAAATTAGCACAAATTTTCGGATAAAAATTCCATTTTTTAAAATAAATTTGACTCAAAATTTAGGCGGTTCAGTATATGGATGGGTCTCTTTTTCTTGAAAATTGGTATCTGCACACCCCTACCAAAACCAAAATTGAATACCCCCCACTCAGGATGACAGCTAGGTATAATGCAAGAACCTAATCCCCAGAGAAAATGTTTTGTTTATCAATATATTTATTTACACAATTTTAACAGAATACAAAAATTGAACATTTTTGTCAACATAATCAAGTAAAAAAAGAAATTTTGATTAATCTTATTAAAATATAATTTTCATACATTAAATGCGGGGGGCGAGTCAATAATAATAAAAACATGTGTAACATTCAGGATGATTTATTTTTGAAGCTAAAATATAATCTAAATGAGAATCAGTTTGTTGACAATGTAAAATTACTATAGACAAAATAAAAAAAATATTGGACAATTTAAACAAAAATCCATGGTATAAGTTTCACTCACAAACAATGGGGCCCTGTACTCTGGGTTTTATATACACTGTCCAATATCCTATAACTTTTCACTTCTGATGTGTACTTTAATACAGGAGACTTATTTCAAACAGTAACCATAACACTGAACAACCATCTTCTAGTTCAAAGTGGAGCAAAATCTATCTCTTCTACGGTGGGGTAAGATAGACACAAAAGAAATATCTGCATGTTGTGAAGCTCAAACTTCTTAAATATCTTAGAATCATTTTTTTCTTTACTTAAAAAAACTCTTATAAAAATCCAATGTATAATTTTTTAACAAACTTTTGACTTGGTAAATATTTTAAACTGAAATCATGATTTTTGAATATGAAAGTATATACTTTATGATGTCACAATTACATAATGCCTAGGCCAATTTTAGGAAACATGAAACCTTGAAAGTTCATCATATCAAAACCAAATAAGTAAATTGTTTTACTCACATTGACATTTTGTACTATATAGGCAGAGTATTTTATCAGAACTGATTCAGTCTGTTGGATTTCTTCTACTTCTGACATCCATCACTAGGTAGCGTGTTGTTAGATGATGATGATTAGAAAAGGACCGTATAAAAGAGATAGAAAGGCAAGAGAAATCTGGGAAGCGATATGGATTCGGAAGTATGCTCCGAATACCATGAATAGAGACGAGGGGCCCACTTTCTATCTTGTTTGTATGATTCTCTTCTGACGTCATCATCTAACACACGCCACCTAGTGACGAATGTCGGAAGCAGAAGAAATCCAACAGACCAAATCAGTTCTAACGAAACGTCAACGTGAGGAAAACAATTTACTAAATTTGGCTTTGATATGATGAACTTTCAGTTTTAATAAAAAGGTTTCAATGCTCTCTGGATTTCCAGGTTTCATTTTGTACATGATAAGAAAATAAATTCAATTTAGAATATCATCAGAAACTGCTCACTGTGTCTATTCTTCAAAATATCTCAGATTGATTAATCATGTTAATAAGCACCTGATTTGTGTTCAAATCATAGATTTACAGGGGAGATACAAGGCATGCCGGCATTTTTATTCCGGCATGGAGACAACATTGGGGGTATTCGGGTTTTTGCCGATAGCTTGCCGATGATGTATCGCATCTTGTCATAGTGCGGGCATATCGAAACACGCACACACGCTTTGCGTGCAGGTTGGCGTATCGTTCGCGTAAAGTATCATTTTGCGCAGGTTGTCTACGCGTAACCAAGTCTTGGCACTCGGAGTTGATTTTGGCGGGGAACCGAGTGGACCCGAATACCCCCAATTTGAGCTCCATGGCTGACGACGCCATTACACGGGCTGGTATACAAAGCCTGGTATCTCCCCTGTAAATTTATGGTTCAAATGGTTCCTGCTATTTGAAAATACATTTTTTTGAGTTGAATTCCATAAAATTGTAGTAATCATCCGCACAGCATATAAAAAGTAATGCCGTAGAATTGGCAAGTATATTATCAATTCATCTCCACTTCCACAACATACAAAAATAATGCCATAGAATTTGTAAATATATTATCAATTTATCTCCATTCCATCATTTAAATTGTTCTTGCATGAGGTATCCCTGTGAAATCAAGACATATTTGACTCTTGATCCAACACTGGCCGGAACTTGCAATGAATATCTTGCTTCATATTCAGCTACAGTCGCCAAATCTGGATTAGCTTTCAACTGGTCTTGAACTTGGTTCGGATGAGCCTTAAAAACCACGCCTCCCGCTATTGCAGGATCGTATCGTCCCAAATTGATGGATTCAAGCTCCTGAGCTGCCTCGGTAAAATGTTGCTTGTGAATTGAGCGAAGCGCTGTTGGGCCTTGTCGTACAAAAGAACAATGAGTTGTGATTGGACCCATGGCTAAAAGTAACCCTGACATGATGCGTCTGATAGGAATGGTTTTGTTCACGCTGACGCTCACTAAGCCTGGTCTTCCTCGGAGTCTTTTAGCTTTCATTTTTCTGGGTCCTCTGCCGGGTTTTTTGATCCAGTAAGGCTCTTGTGAAGGATGGTTGGCTTTCGTAGTCCCTAGTCTGTTCTCCTGTAAATGATGGAAAATAAAGCCATGACTCAATTGGGTGCAAAGTTTGCCATGAATGTGGTACAAATATGGTTGCCACGGATTGGTCCAATAATCAGATACTACCATGCCAATATCTACCATGATGCACTCCTACCATTCCGACAATAGCTTCATTCCACAGAAAATTTCAAGTAAAACCTCAAGCTTTTTTATTCGACCATATAAGCAGGTTTTTCAATCATTATGTGTGTTATTTGGTACATGAGAAGTATTTCCCAAACAGAAATTGTGAGTTTTTTGTATCCGTGCATGAACGAGCAGATGTTTTAATTAAAAAATGTCACAAACGTTACACTAAATGTCACAAACATTACCAAACAAAACAATGTATTAAAAGAAATCCTGATGATAAAATTACCTTCCACTTTATGAAATTTTTTGTAAATATCTTCTGTGTAAAGCAGGCACAAGAACACAGGCACGAGGGGAAGAAAAACTTGGGATACCACCTTATACCACAAACAATGTCTGATTGTTGTGCCTGCTGTTGTCTCCATTTCAGGCATAAATTACTTAACGACAAAATAAATACAAATTGAGGATTTTCCACATCTGTTAAAATTAAAAACTTTGTTTAATGTTTACAGATATTATTATATGAATTATGTTACAATGCAAGTACCATTTATTGAATGTTTTTTTAACTTGATCAGATCTTGGTGCAATTCATGATTCTGATGTGATTAAACCCTAAACTCTTTAACAAAATAATACATGCTGAAAATTTCACTTGATTATGATCATTCACTTTCAAGTTACAAGCTACCGTAGAGTGCCAGTATATGGTATGCCCGGGGGGCACTCAACTTTGAAAGTGGTAGGTATGTCAGGCGCGAAGTGCCGAAATTGGGGTCTGGTGAACTGATTTTCTGTAAAAAATTAACCCTTGAAACCGATTTTTGGGGGTCTAGTGAACTGAAATTTTGGCCAAAAATAGCCTCCTGAGCTGAAAATTTTCGCAATTTTTGCAGTTAGAGCTAAAATGTTGTACTTTTTCTCAAAAACGGGGTCAAAAGAACTGAATCATGCTGAAAATGGGGATCTAGTGAGCGGCCTGGCGGCCTGAAAAAGGGGGTCTTGACCGCCGGACATATATACCCTGTCCACAAATGTGAGTGCCCCCCCCGGGATGGTATGTCATGTTTTTCTTCATATAACATGGCATTTACCACAAAACCAATAGACATAATTATCCATATTTTTCTTCAAAATATGGCATTTACCACAAATCAATTATAGACATGATTGGCTTAACAGGTGCTAAAATGTAAGTTGGATTCATCTTAACTCAGAAATGATAATAATTTGTCACAATTTATCAGCTATAGTGTCCTGATGAAGCGAAACAGAAATCTTGAAAAACGTGCCATATACCTGGCACTCTCTGGTATTTAAACTTCAAGAAATCTATATAAATAGAATAGTGTGTTGGATGGACCTTTCAAAGTATATCAAAATTAACAGGTGTGGACACAAGTTGAATAAATCTAGTCTCTTTAAAGCAGTACTGTCAGGGCACTCCTTTTGATTTTAATGGCTGACTGGATTTGTTTTTCGTAGATATTGATACCCTCCAAATGATTTGACCAAAAGTTGCATATTTTTTTCTGTTGTGGCAATTTGTTGATTTAAATTCAGGATCCCAAGTTTAATTCCACATGTAATAGTATAAGAAAGTGCATGCAGATCTGAAACTGAATCTTCAAAAAAGAGCTGAAAAACATCAAATTATGCACCAAAGACCTTAAATTTGGCTGATTTTTCAAGAAAAAGAACTGAAAACTGAAATAGAAAAAGCTGAAAAGCTGAACAGTTTCGGGTCTGTACATGTGTCCATTTGGTACACCTGGTTTATGACAAAACAAGTTTAGAGGGCTTATTGTGTTTTGCAAAAAAAAATAAAAAATGAAATGGATTTTGAAGGTGGGGGAGGGCAAGGTTTAAAATGAAAAAAAAAAATAATGTCTCACTTATTATTTATTAAAATTGTAAGTTAAAATAATCATGACGTTACTATTCCATCTTCCTCTAAGGGGCCGTTCACAAACACTTGTAAGGGGGGCCTGATGCAAAAAACATTATCGTGGAAAATTTTTGGGGCCCCCTTTTCAACCTCAAAAAATTTAAGGGCCCCTTTTTGCGACAAAAATTAGTGGTCAACCCCATAGAAAAGCATGAAAACTTAATTTTTACCAGAAATTTGTGGTAATTTTTTTCA